>CM019074.1:25849176-26105971 GCA_009667805.1 Leptobrachium leishanense | reverse complement strand
CCTATAACCCTATTACTCCATATAACTCTCCCTATAACCCTATTACTCCATATAACCTCTCCTATAACCCTCCTATTACTCCATATAACCTCTCCCTATACCCTCTATTACTCCATATAAGCCTCTCCCTATAACCCTCCTATTACTCCATTTATCCTCTCCCTATAACCCTCCTATTACTCCATATAACCTCTCCCTATAACTCTATTACTCCATATAACCTCTCCTTATAACCCTCCTATTACTCCATATAACCTTTCTATAACCCCTATTACTCCATATAACCTCTCCCTATAACCCTCTTACTCTCCATATAACCTCTCCTATAACCCTCCTATTACTCCATATAACTCTCCCTATAACCCTCCTATTACTCCATATAACCTCTCCCTATAACCCTCCTATTACTCCATATAACCTCTCCCTATAACCTCCTATTACTCCATATACCTCTCTCTATAACCCTCCTATTACTCCATATAACCCTCCTATTACTCCATATAACCTCTCCCTATAACCCTCCTATTACTCCTATAACCTCTCCTATAACCCTCCTATTACTCCATATAACCTCTCCCTTTAACCCTCCTATTACTCCATATAACCCCCTATTACTCCATATAACCTTTCCCTATAACCCTATTACTCCATATAACCTCTCCTATAACCCTATTACTCCATATAACCTCCCCTATAACCCTCCTATTACTCCATATAACATCTCCCTATACCCTCCTATTACTCATATAACCTCTCCCTATAACCTCCTATTACTCCATATAACCTCTCCCTATAACCCTCCTATTACTCCATATAACCTCTCCCTATAACCCTCCTATTACTCCATATAACCTCTCTCTAAACCTCCTATTACTCCATATAACCCTCCTATTACTCCATATAACCTCTCCTATAACCCTCCTATTACTCCATATAACCTCTCCCTATAACCCTCCTATTACTCCATTTATCCTCTCCCTATAACCTCCTATTACTCCATTTATCCTCTCCCTATAACCCTCATATTACTCCATATAACCTCTCCTATAACCCTCCTATTACTCCATATAACCTTCCCTATAACCTCCTATTACTCCATATAACCTCTCCCTATAACTCTCCTATTACTCCATATAACCTCTCCATATAACCTCCTATTACTCCATATAACCTCTCCCTATAACCCTCCTATTACTCCATATAACCTCTCCCTATAACCCTCCTATTACTCCATATAACTCTCCCTATAACCCTCCTATTACTCCATATAACCTCTCCTATAACCCCTATTACTCCATATAACTCTCCCTATAACCCTCCTATTACTCCTATAACCCTCCTATTACTCCCTATAACTCTCTCTATAACCCTCCTATTACTCCAAATAACCTCTCCTATAACCTCCTATTACTCCATATAACCCTCCTATTACTCCATATAACCTCTCCCTATAACCTCTCCCTATAACCTCCTATTACTCCATATAACCCTCCTATTACTCCTATAACCTCTCCTTTAACCCTCCTATTACTCCATATAACCCCCTATTACTCCATATAACCTTTCCCTATACCTATTACTCATATAACCTCTCCCTATAACCCTATTACTCCATATAACCTCTCCTATAACCCTCCTATTACTCCATATAACATCTCCCTATAACCCTCCTATTACTCCATATAACCTCTCCCTATAACCCCTCTATTACTCCATATAACCTCTCCCTATAACCCTCCTATTACTCCATATAACCTCTCCTATAACCCTCCTATTACTCCATATAACCTCTCTCTATAACCTCCTATTACTCCATTAACCCTCCTATTACTCCATATAACTCTCCCTATAACCTCCTATTGCTCCATATAACCTCTCCCTATAACCTCCTATTACTCCATTTATCCTCTCCCTATAACCCTCCTATTACTCCATTTATCCTCTCCCTATAACCCATATTACTCCATATAACCTCTCCCTATAACCTCCTATTACTCCATATAACCTCTCCCTATAACCCTCATATTACTCCATATAACCTCTCCCTATAACTCTCCTATTACTCCATATAACCTCTCCATATAACCTCCTATTACTCCATATAACTCTCCCTATAACCCTCCTATTACTCCATATAACCTCTCCCTATACCCTCCTATTACTCCAAATAACCTCTCCCTATAACCCTCCTATTACTCCATATAACCTCTCCTATAACTCCTATTACTCCATATAACCTCTCCCTATAACCCCTCCCTATTACTCCTATAACCCTCCTATTACTCCTATAACCTCTCTCTATAACCCTCCTATTACTCCAAATAACCTCCCCTATAACCCTCCTATTACTCCATATAACCCTCCTATTACTCCATATAACCTCTCCCTATAACCTCTCCCTATAACCCTCCTATTACTCCATATAACCTCTCCCTATAACCCTCCTATTACTCCATATAACCTCTCCCTATAACCCCTATTACTCCCTATAACCCCCTATTACTCCATATAACCTCTCCCTATAACCCTCCTATTACTCCATATAACCTCTCCCTATAACCCCCTATTACTCCATATAACCTCTCCTATAACCCTCCTATTACTCCATATAACCTCTCCCTATAACTCTATTACTCCATATAACCTCTCTTATAACCCTCCTATTACTCCATATAACCTTTCCTATAACCCTATTACTCTCCATATAACTCTCCCTATAACCCTTTACTCCATATAACCTCTCCCTATAACCCTCCTATTACTCCATATAACCTCTCTCTATAACCCTCCTATTACTCCATATAACCTCTCCCTATAACCCTCCTATTACTCCATATAACCTCTCCCTATAACCCTCCTATTACTCCATATAACCTCTCTCTATAACCCTCCTATTACTCCATATAACCCTCCTATTACTCCATATAACCTCTCCCTATAACCCTCCTATTACTCCATATAACCTCTCCCTATAACCCTCCTAATTACTCCATATAACTCTCTCCCTATAACCCTCCTATTACTCCATATAACCTCTCCCTATAACCCTCCTATTACTCCATATAACCTCTCCCTATAACCCTCCTATTACTCCATATAACCTCTCTCTATAACCCTCCTATTACTCCATATAACCCTCCTATTACTCCATATAACCTCTCCCTATAACCCTCCTATTGCTCCATATAACCTCTCCCTATAACCCTCCTATTACTCCATATAACCTCTCCCTATAACCCTCCTATTACTCCATTTATCCTCTCCCTATAACCCTCCTATTACTCCATTTATCCTCTCCCTATAACCCTCATATTACTCCATATAACCTCTCCCTATAACCCTCCTATTACTCCATATAACCTCTCCCTATAACCCTCATATTACTCCATATAACCTCTCCCTATAACTCTCCTATTACTCCATATAACCTCTCCATATAACCCTCCTATTACTCCATATAACCTCTCCCTATAACCCTCCTATTACTCCATATAACCTCTCCCTATAACCCTCCTATTACTCCAAATAACCTCTCCCTATAACCCTCCTATTACTCCATATAACCTCTCCTATAACCTCCTATTACTCCATATAACCTCTCCCTATAACCCTCCTATTACTCCCTATAACCCTCCTATTACTCCCTATAACCTCTCTCTATAACCCTCCTATTACTCCAAATAACCTCTCCCTATAACCCTCCTATTACTCCATATAACCCTCCTATTACTCCATATAACCTCTCCCTATAACCTCTCCCTATAACCCTCCTATTACTCCCTATAACCTCTCCTTATAACCCTCCTATTACTCCATATAACCTCTCCCTATAACCCCTATTACTCCCTATAACCCCCTATTACTCCATATAACCTCTCCCTATAACCCTCCTATTACTCCATATAACCTCTCCCTATAACCCCTATTACTCCATATACCTCTCCCTATAACCCTCCTATTACTCCATATAACCTCTCTCTATAACCCTCCTATTACTCCATATAACCTCTCCCTATAACCCCCCTATTACTCCATATAACCTCTCCATATAACCCTCCTATTACTCCATATAACCTCTCCCTATAACCCCCATATTACTCCATATAACCTCTCCCTATAACCCTCCTATTACTCCATATAACCCTCCTATTACTCCATATAACCTCTCCCTATAACCCTCCTATTACTCCATATAACCTCTCCCTATAACCCTCCTATTACTCCCTATAACCCTCCTATTACTCCCTATAACCCTCCTATTACTCCATATAACCTCTCCCTATAACCCCCTATTACTCCATATAGTCTCTTTATAACGTCTCACTCCTCATTTTTTTGTGCTCATTAGCTAAATTTCTCACTTTTTTCTAACTTTAATTATCACCTTCCCCCTCACGCATTTCTCTCATTATAGCCCCCCCCCTCCCGCGCCGGCCGTGCTTTCTATTTTCCCTCTGTCGTTCTCTCTGTCTGGATGCTCCCATCAGTCTGTCCACTGGTTTGGATGTGACAGGCCCTAGTTCGCCTGGGAAGGGACTGACAGAAACAGACACAGAACTAAATAATGTGCCTTGTCTAGTCTGTAAATTATATATAGAAAAGGCAAAAACTGATTAGAACATACATGTATATTACAATATATCTATCTCTTTCTATTTACCTGTACTTTGTTCTCCGGACTAATTTATCTATCAGTGCCATTTACATGCTTTACTCTTGGCAATGCAATTGTTAAAGCGCCGAGCATCTAGGCCGGTACCCATCCAGTATAATCCCTAGGTTACCATGGAAACTAGCAACTGATGCTCAAAGCACTGGAGCCTTAACAGGGCCCTGACGAGGGGGGTGAAATGGCAGGCATTAGACTGATGCATAGAGACAGAAATTGCTCTTTCCCCACCGCATCAGAAGATCCCAAAATGCACACTTTTCCTCCGTAACCAATCGGCGCACCTTTTCCCTTGCTTTATTCCTCGTAAAAACTATTCAACACCTTGCAGAATATTAAAATACTTTAAAAGGGGTGAAATGTCTGCTCTGTATCAGCCCTTGCTGGGAGCTGTCACCATATCTGTCCCCATCATTATCCTGCATCCTCTGTCCTTTGCATGGAAAGCACAGCATCTGGCTGGGGAGAGGTCTGGGGTGACACTGGGTGGGGGGAGGAGGATACACGGAATAGCAGGGAGGCAGGAGAGGTAGTGTTAGTAGACAGTAGGCGATAAGACGAGTGAATCCCAGGATTTGGAAGAAACTGTAACTGGATAAAGGGTAGAGAGACAGAGACATAGTGAGAGGAGACGAGAGAGCCGTGGTGAGAAGGACATATAGAGAAAGGGATCGGAAGGACGAATTGTGATGAGCAGTCCTATAGCTGGGGTCCCTGTTGAAGGGCTGAGTCTGGAATCTATTGAAGAGTCTGAGGCGCACAGAGCAGGTAACTCGTTTTGAACCACTTCATTATCCATTGTATATTCCAAAATACTGCCTAAAACTGCATCCTACCCCTTCCTCCCTTCATTGTAAAGTCAAAGGGCCCAAAGGATGCATACGTTTGTGCGCGCGCGCAAAAACGCAGTAAGGCGAGGGGCAAAACCCTTTGCGCTGAACGTCATATTACAATGTCAGCGCAACAAATGCGCGTATACGTCTACCGTGGGTGAACCTGCGCGAACGCTGCGCGAGCTTACTGTACTTCGCGTCCTATACTTAACGTTGTGACGCAAATGCGTTTGTGCGCTGGTACGCGGATGGTATTACAATCTATACGCAGTTTGTAACGCACAGCCTTTGCGCGCATAATTTTAGCAACTCCTAAAAGCTGGTGTTAATGGCAAATTCTATTAACCTTGCCGAAACTAAATACACCAGCCCAAAAAAAAATACGCGGCAAAGTATAGTTACACATTCTACACATACCAAACCAATAAATTTGAGTAGTTGTGCGTGCTTTTTTTTTTTTTGATACAGCATATATGCGCAGATTGACTTTGACAGGCGCAAAAACTTAACGTGAGACAATCGTGGTTCTTAATTCTGTTCGGCTGAATTGCGTGAAAAAAACGGTCCGCACACTGAATTCTGCATGCAACGTTACTACGCGCACGTTTTTGCGTGTCCATTTTATGCGCGCTATTTTTTGACGATGAAAGAATGCGCGAGGATTATAGTACCATCGTTGATTTACGCTTTGCGCAAAAATTTACGTTTGCGCATGCATTTTTGCGTGAAGAATGTAATAGGGCCCAAAGTATTTGCATTTGGCAAACACCTTTTGCACCCTGTAAGTACTATTCTTATTGTGCTATACATCCCCCTCATAAAATATATTTCTATTTCATATCCTACTTTTTCTTATTTTAAATGCCCCATCTGGCTTTCCATCGACACCCAAACCCTCACATTCATTGTCAACCTTCATGATGCAATTCTCCACATCCATAACATCCCAGAGACATTGTAACTATTTTAAGTGACCTTTTGGCTAATTAACAAACTATGCTCTGTTTCTTGTACCCTGTGTAGTCTATATATATATATATATATACAGTGGCAAGAAAATGTATGTGAACCCTTTGGGATTACGTGGAGTTTTGCATGAATTGGTCATAAAATGTGCTCTGATCTTCATCTAAGTCACAACAACTTGAAAAACACAGTCTGCTTAAAATAATACAACACAAACATTATGTTTTCATGTTTTTATTGAACAGAACATGTAAACATTCACAGTGCAGGGTGGAAAAAGTATGTGCTCCTTTGGACTTAATAACTGGTTGACCCTCCTTTGGCAGCAATAACCTCAACCAAGGGGGGGCGTGGCCGGCTGCCGAGGAGAAAGGTCGCATGTTGTTGGAGCTCCGCAGCATTCTCTTCTCCCCAGGCATTTTTTGTGAACTTAAACCGCTGAATACCTTCCCTGGAGACCCTGGGCGGCTGGCCAACGGGATTGTGCCGACCGGAGCCCGTTTCCCCCCCCTCCGGTCCAGAGACTCGCCTGTTAGACGCCATCTCCGGCTGGAGGTCGCCGCTGGCAGCCATTTTGCGGCCTACTTTGCAGATTTTCCTGACTCCTGGTTCTGAGCTGGGGTCCATGTCGGCTTCCGGGGGGACGGAGGGCCCACGTCTCCCGGATGTGCTGGACGCCGTGCTGCAGTTACTGGGGGATGCGGACGACGAGAGCCCTGTGACACGGGGCGATATGCACCGCATATTGGAGATGCTGCGCTCCGGCCGGAGACCCGAAGATTCAGCCAGCGGCATTCCGGGAGCGAGACGCTCGCGGGGTGCCACATGATGGTGTGCTGTATGAGAAAGCGGAGACTGAGGAGCTGCGGGAGGGAGAGCCGGATCCCCGATTCTGCTGTTCGTCCCTCCGGAGGGAGCTCTGACCACGAGGCGTGCCTCTGCAGTGCCCGAATGTCGAGATTCGTATGGCCGGCGGCAACTGGTGGGTGTGCTGGAGGCACCTGCCAGCATCGATTGGGACATGGGGATCGACTGTCTACCCACCTTTGAAAAAGAGATTCCGCCTGGTTTCATCCTGCGGTCCCCTGCCTTGGAGCTCCCTGCGGCTTTGCCTTGGATGGCCGGAAACCCTGGTGGCGGTGCGGGCGAGGGCCTACTTGATATGCCAGCTTTCTATTTTGCCGATAGGCCTCGCCTGCTCTGCCTCACCCTGCCTGCACCACGAATTCAGCTGTTTCGGGACACTGGCTGACATCAGGTCTGCATTTTCTCCCCCTTTACCTGTTTAAAGGCAAATTGCTGTGCTCCCAATGCTGCCCCCCCCCTTCACTTAGAGACGCTTTGGACACCATTTTAGTTTCCTTTTCCCGCTGACTATCCCCGGCCGGGGATAAAAATAAATAAATTTTGCTACTGATTTGATACTGATTTATGCTGAACTTTTATTATCTCTGAACTGTACCTGCTGACATTTTTTTTGTGTCCCCCCCCCCACCAGTTTTACAACGTTTTTTCTGAGCATCTTTAGAGATTCCCCCTCCCTTTCCGTTTTACATGTTTATGAGTACACTCTGCCTGGTCCTGCGTGGCCAACCTTGGTGGTCGAATTGTGACCGTTTCGCAAAATAAAAACAAATTTTAAATTTAAAAAATAACCTCAACCAAACGTTTCCTGTAGTTGCAGATCAGACCTGCACAACGATCTGGAGTACTTTTGGACCACTCCTCTTCACAAAACTGTTTCAGTGTAGCAATATTCTTGGGATGTCTGGTGTGAATCGCTCTCTTAAGGTCATGCCACAGCATTTCAATCGGGTTGAGGTTAGGACTCTGACTGGGCCACTCCAGAAGGCGTATTTTGTTTTGTTGAAGCCATTCTTTTGTTGAATTACTTGTATGCTTTGGGTCATTGCATCACCCATCCTCTGCGGAGCTTCAGTTGGCGGACAGATGGTCTTATGTTTTCCTGCAAAATGTCTTGATAAACTCTGGAATTCATTTTTCCATCAATGACAACAATCCGTCCAGGCCCTGAGGCAGCAAAGCTGCCCCAAACCATGATGCTCCCTCCGCCATGTTTTACAGTGGGATGAGGTTTTGATGTTGGTGTGCTGTGCCTTTTTTTCTCCACACCTAGTGTTGTGTGTTTTTTCCAAACAACTAAATTTTGGTTTCATCTGTCCACAGAATATTTTGCCAGTAGTGCTGTGGAACATCCAGGTGCTCTTTTGCAAACTTCAAACGTGCCGCAATATTCTTTCTGGACAGCAATGGCTTCCTCCGTGGTGTCCTCCCATGTACTCCATTCTTGTTTAATGTTTTCCTTATTGTAGATGTGTCAACAAAAATGTTAGCATGTGCCTGAGATTTCTGTAAGTCTTTAGCTGACACTCTAGGATTCTTCTTTACCTCATTAAGCATTCTGCGCTGTGCTCTTGCAGTCATCTTTACAGGACGACCACGCCTAGGGAGACTAGCAACAGTGCTGAACTTTCTCCATTTGTAGACAGTCTGTCTTACCGTGGACATATGAACATCAAGGCTTTTGGAGATACTTTTGTAACCCTTTCCAGCTTCATGCAAGTCAACAATTATTGATCGTAAGTCTTCTGAGAGCTCTTTTCTGCGAGGCATGGTTCACATCAGACAGTGCTTCTTGAAACCAGTAAACCCAAAACTGGTGTGTGTTTTTAAAGGGCAGGACAGCTTTCAGCAACACATCCAATAATATCACACTGATTGGACTCAAGGTTGGCTCACTCCTGGCTCCAATTAGCTCTTGGAGAAGTCATTAGGCTAGGGGTTCACATACTTTTTCCCTCCCTGCACTGTGAATGTTTACATGTTCTGGTCAATAAACACATGAAAACATATAATGTTTGTGTTGTATTATTTTAAGCAGACTGTGTTTTTCAAATTGTTGTGACTTAGATGAAGATCAGAGCACATTTTATGACCAATTCATGCAAAACTCCACGTAATCTCAAAGGGTTCACATACTTTTTCTTGCCACTGTATATGTGTGTGTGTATGTATACTTAGTTCCAGTTTGTTAATGCCCATTAAGAAGTATTTCTGCAAATAGGCTATGTAGGCTGTGTGCTAAGGCCTCACTCATTCAGGAACCTCGCGTGAATTGAATTTTGTGTTTATTTTCGGCATTCACATGGCTTTCAACTGCAAACTGACACTCCAGAAACATATACCCCTTCATTCACACGCTCCGATGTACCCAGAGAGCTATGTGATCCTTACAAGGTTATTCAAAAAGCAACAAAATTCAACCGTTCTCTGCGCTTCGAGGAATCCCCGACCCTGCGGCAAATTCATCATTCACCGCGGGGTCCCCGAAGTGCAGGAAAAAGCCGCCGACTGCATCTGTAAAACTGCCGGAAAAAAAATCTGAGTGATCCGAAAAAAACGGCAAAAAAAATCTAAACGCACCTGACGATCCGCCGCAGAACTGCCGTCTGCATCCTAAAAAAGTCGACGATCCGCCAAACAGAGCGCCGACCAGCCACCAGAAAAAGCCAACAAGCCAACGAGCGGGGTTAAAAAAACCCCCACACTGTAACTTTTAAAAACTGTTTGCAAAAAACCTACTGCACGAAAATGCCTGAAAAATACATATAAGGTCCTCTGAATAATAATAGGAAGGTCTGTTACAGAACGAAAAAAACGCTATTTAAAAAAAAAAATAGGGAAAAATGTTTGTCTAAATAATTATAAAAAATAAATGAAGAGATATTTTTCTGTAGATTAAAAAATATTAAATTGTTTGATAGATATTCAATAAAAACAGGAATATTTTTAACACTGAAACCTATGGGATTCGCCTGATTAAACCTGCTGAATGCAAGGATCGAAAATCAGGGCATTTCACTGTCATTTCTCTGCTGTTTGGTGTTCTCTGACTATATTAACCATTGCTTCTCTGTGACGGATTTCACTGCTGCCGAAGATCACCGTAATTCGCTGGCAATTTGCCAATATTTGGCAAATTGCCAGCTTTTGAATAATCCAAATGGCCACGAAATTACACAGTACGCTATACACCGTACACTGTTCGGTGCAATTTCTGTCTTTGAATAACCTTTTTAGTTAATTAAAATTTTAGGTTTATTTCTACCTTTTTCTAAAAATCAAGAGGGGTCTCACTTTTGAGCTTTGCGTCAGGGCCTTAATAACTCTTGACTGCCTTAACGTTCATTCATTCTACAAAGGCGAAAGCAGAAAACAGCAACCTTGGCCCTCTAGGTGTTTTTGGACTTTAATTCCCATTATGGTCAACCACTCATTGGCTTGGCAGAGCCTCATGGGCCATGTAGTTCCAAAATCTATGGAGAACAAATTTTGCTGACCTTACCCCATAGTCTGCATGGTAAACACAATAACCTGTTATCCTTCCATAGCTTTATATGGTGACAACCTTATCCCATAGCCTTCAATATCTTTACGTGGCACCACCGAACCAAGAACCTTCAATTACTTTCCACAATGGCCAACTTACTCAAACAGCCTTCAATAACTTTACATGGTGACCACCTTACTCTAATAGCCTTCAATAACGTTCCACAGTGGCCAACTTACTCTAATAGCCTTCAATAACTTTCCACAGTGGCCAACTTACTCTAACAGCCTTCAATAACTTTACATGGTGACCACCTTACTCTAATAGCCTTCAATAACTTTCCACAGTGGCCAACTTACTCTAATAGCCTTCAATAACTTTCCACAGTGGCCAACTTACTCTAATAGCCTTCAATAACTTTCCACAGTGGCCAACTTACTCTAATAGCCTTCAATAACTTTCCACAGTGGCCAACTTACTCTAATAGCCTTCAATAACTTTCCACAGTGGCCAACTTACTCTAATAGCCTTCAATAACTTTACATGGTGACCACCTTAGTCTAATAGCCTTCAATAACTTTCCACAGTGGCCAACTTACTCTAATAGCCTTCAATAACTTTCCATAGTGGCCAACTTACTCTAGTAGCCTTCAATAACTTTACATGGTGACCACCTTACCCCATAGCTTCTATAACTATACAAGGTGACCAATTTACCCCAGAAGCATTCAACATCATTACATGGTGACCAGCATAACCCTGTTGCCTTTGAAAAAAAATATTCATGATAATCATATACATCATGAACACTTTATCCACCCTATGTGATAGTCACGTAACCATCTATACCAATATGCATCCTCGGCTTTATGTAGTATCCTCCAGTATGATTGTCCTTCTGTGCCAACCTAGTATCTTCATATATGTCATAAGATAACTAATGTTTAACATAAGTAGATACCATGAAAGCTCTAAGAACCTTCTCTTTATGTCTTGCAGCCATGGAGCTGGTCATACCAACACTTTCAGACATCCCTCCTTCCTCTGACTTAGATCTTATCTTTCTGAAAGGCATCATGGAAAGTCCAATGGTAAGAGTCCGACTGAGGTATGCAGTTTGATAGATGCAACAATATAGCTCTTATCATGGTCTTCAACCTGGCGACTGTATCGTTAATTTTCTTTCATTTCCACAGCAATCCTGGTGCCTGTTTCTATTTGTGCTAAGATTGTTTGGTGAACGAGTCTGTCACTCATCATTGTATTGTACCGATATAGAGGTTGAGCCCATGATTTCCAGTTAAATCCCTTGATAAATCAATACGATATGAAGCCAATTAACAGAGATGACTTCCGAAATGGTGTTGGTCCCTTCAGAGGTTGAATTTAGTTTATGATAGTGTGTTTTATGACCAGTGAACAATATTGCCGATAAACACAATCAAAATGAAAAAGTTGCATCCTAGCAGGCTCAATAGCCACACAAAGCCACAATAAAGTTCCAGGGTACAACACACATTTTATAAAGTCACCTGTTTCAAACATATCTCTGATTGCTTTTTTGTTGATGTCTAATGGTGTGGATGGAGTGTAGGAGTTTGAAGGGACCAATGAGAGCAAAAATGTTTGTTTCCTCATTTGTTTTCATTTGGCATTTTGAGGGACCACTGGCATGGATACGGAGCTGCTCCATCTGGTTTGGATTAGTTATCTTGATACTAGACATGTGCATTCCTTTTTGGTACTAAAATGATTTAGTCCGAATTTTGGGATAATTTAGTTTTCGTATGACTCAAGAGATACAAAACTGCTCAGTACAAAAAACGAAAGAAACTAAAATAAAATGAACTACATTTTAGTTTCAGTCCTTTTTTGTGATATTACATTGATGAGTGAAGGAGACCAGCAATAAAGAGTACAACATCGCAAAGCTACAGAAAAGGTTTGTCCTTCCCAACCCCTACCCGAAAATCTGACAGTGATAGAGCTCCAGAATACTCACTCGCAGCACAGACAGCCAGCACAGAAGAGGAAGCCTTTACTTAACCCTTGCATGTCTATGAGGCAGACAAGATGATAAAAGCAGCTGGAGAAGGAAAACATTCAAATAAATCACACTGATAGCTAATGACAGAGGAGAGCTGGATAGTAAAAACCCCTTTATAACAAGCAGCGTTGGGAGAAGAGAGGGACTTTATAAAATGTGTGTTATCTCCCCTCCCGCTCTGCATAATAGGGGCTTAGGTCTGATACATTTTATATTATCCAGGAGCACTATCCCCCTTTCCTCATCTATAATACACATTTTATATAAAGTCCCTCTTCTAGTGCTGCTTGTTATAAAGGGTTTTTTACGTCTGATACATTTAGTATCCAGCTCTCACAGTTGCTCTGCCATTATGAGCCTTCAGTGTGATTTATTTGAATGTTTTCCATGGATTTAAAGTGCTTTATTTTATATTAAAAATAAATTTGCACCAGTCATCTCTTCTCTGAGCTTTCAGACCGATTTACTTTAATATTTTCCCTCTCCCCTGCTTTTATATTCCTGTGTCTCCCCCACAGAGATACAAAGTTTAAGTAAACGTTCCCTCTCCTGTGCTGGATAAGCATTGCATTCCGAAGTTCTGCACCCTCCTCATGCCAAAGCAGTAGGATGTTCTATACAGAAAGGTGCATTAATTAATGCAGGAGGATGTTCTATACATTATACAGAGAGGAGTATTAATGCAGGAGGATGTTATATACATTATACAGAGAAAGGTATAAATTGAGGAGGATGTTCTATTACAGAGAGGGACATTAATTAATTCAGGAGGATGTTCTATACATTATACAGAAAGGAGCCTTTTTTTTTAGCCCTTTAAATCCAGTGGCTGTGAGCACTGAGATCGGCTGCTTGTTATATTATCTCTCAGTACAATGTATCAGGCTCAGCTGTTACAGTACATGACTGTAACAATGCTCAGAGTTTCAGTAAAACAAGGAAATAATATTGTTCTTATATATAAAAATATTATTTACTAGTTTCACTGAAACTCTGAGTGCCGTGATGAGCAGCAGTCAGTTACTGTAAAAGCTTTGCCTGACACATTGTGCTGAGAGTAAGAGATACTGTAACAAGCAGCGATCTCAGCCGTCTGAGGAGCCACTACAATAGTAATTGTATCCACTGGTTTTCGGATGAATGAAATTAGTTTTCATACTAAAGAACTGAAAACGAATTTCTTTAGCAACTAAATAAATTGCATTTTAGGACTAATCCATTAGTTCAAAACGAAATTTTGTGCTGTGCACATGTCTACTTGATACGTCTCTTGGATTGTAAAATCTCGAGCAGGGTCCCCTCTCCTACTGTTCTGTGTGTTTTACATGTATGTATATTATATGTTCTGTCTCATCCATTGTAGGGATAAATTACGATCCTAGCGCTAAAAAGCGGGCACTAGGGAGGATTGCACCTGCAGTTTTCCCCCTAGTGCCTGCGTTTTAGCACTAGATTACAATACAGGCGCTAAAAAAGCTGCGTGCATTGTTTGCAGGCGCTAAGCCCCAGGATGCGCACGACAGCGCTAAGCGCAGCCGCGCGCATCCTCTCAATGGAGTCCAAAGGACTCAATTGAAGCGAACGCCGGCGGTCACATGACCAGCCGGTTCTCGCCTTGTGTAGTGATACGCAGGGGGAGACTGGAGGGCCTTTTTCCCCAGTCTTTCCCTGCTCCCACCGGACTGAGGAGGCAGACAGAGCCGCGGTCCTCGCCGTGGGAGAGGAGGTGAGTATCTCGATATTTTTTTGGGGGGCTTCTGGCTGGTGCTAACGGATTCTGCAGAGGTGAAATCCGTTAGCACCAAATCCTGGCTCTGGTTAACTTTTTGTTAACCACGGCCGGACGTTAATCAGCGCTAGGACTTTGTAATCCTAACGCTGATTAACACTTTGCGCTCCCCATGTTAATTATAGGGAGCGCAAAGTACAGTAACCTCGCACTGAAAGGCGCAAGATACCAAACGCTAACGCGTTACTTAACCCGCTAGCGTTTGGATTGTAATATGTGTAAACTACTTGGGCTTACGTTAACGCTCACACAGGCGAGCGCTAACGTTAGCACCAAGTATGTAATTTTGCACGTACAGTGCTACAGAATTTATTAGCGCTTTATAAATACTTGTATCTGTAAATGTAGGTCTGTTTTTATTTTAAAGGGTCACTACCACCAAAAAACAA
Source organism: Leptobrachium leishanense (assembly GCA_009667805.1). Taxonomy (NCBI): domain Eukaryota; kingdom Metazoa; phylum Chordata; class Amphibia; order Anura; family Megophryidae; genus Leptobrachium; species Leptobrachium leishanense. Next base: position 26,090,927 of record CM019074.1, on the reverse strand, counting down.
AGGGCTACATTAAAATAATCGTGCTAAAACGGGGGCGCAAAGGAGAAAAACCTGCACCTGCAGGTTTCTCCTTTCCGTCGCGTTTTAGCGCTATATTACAATGCAGGTGCTTAAAAAGCTGCCTGCATTGTTACCGGGCACTAAGCCCTGGGATGCGCGTGGCAGCGCTAAGCACTGCCACGTGCATCCTCTCGATGGAGTCCATAGGACTCCATTGAAGCAGACAGCACCGGTCACATGACCTGCCGGATCTCGCCTCGTGAGATCCGACAGGTCGTCGTAGTGATCTGCAGGGGGAGACTGGGGGACTTTTCCCCCAGTCTCTCCCTGCTCCCGCCGGATGGAGGAGGCTGTTGGAGTCGCGGTCCTCGCCGCGGGATAGGAGGTGAGTATCTGATTTATTTTGGGGAGGGGTTACTGCTGGTGCTGATGGATTCTGCAGCAGCGGAAACTGTTAGCACCAAGTCCAGGCTGTGGTTATCTTTTTGTTAACCACAGCCAGACGTTAATCAGGGCTAGTGGATTGTAATACTATTGCTGATTAACACTTTGCGCACCCAATGTTAAATATAAGGAGCGCGAAAGTACAGTAACCTCGTGCTGAAAAACACAAGATACCAAACGCTAATGGATTTCTTAAAATTTGTGGGAAACGTCACAAAATGGAAACAAGAGATAAAAGGCTAATTTTATTTTTCCATTTTACATGCAATTACTTCAATGAAAGAAAACCAGAATCATGTGCTTTATAATGTGATTTTGTTTGTAATGCACAAGTAATCTAGTTACAGTTTATGTAAGTGGTAGCGTCCCTTTAAAGAAGCATTGATCGACATTTAACATTCATCACTAACAGCTGGATTTGTTTAACATTACCAGATCCAGTAACTTGTAGCTTTCATTTCAAGTAACTTTATTCTTTGCTATTTTATTTCTCAGAAAACTGTGATCGTCTAGTCAATAAATTTAAATCCGGAGTATAGAGTTCTCTTCAGTTATGTTATGTGATATTTTATATATATATATATAAATATATATGTACAGTGGCAAGAAAAGGTATGTGAACCCTTCGGGATTACGTGGAGTTTTGCATGAATTGGTCATAAAATGTGCTCTGATCTTCATCTAAGTCACAACAATTTGAGAAACACAGTCTGCTTAAAATAATACAACACAAACATTATATGTTTTCATGTGTTTATTGAACATAACATGTAAACATTCACAGTGCAGGGTGGAAAAATTATGTGAACCCCTAGCCTAATGACTTCTCCAAGAGCTAATTGGAGCCAGGAGTGAGCCAACCTTGAGTCCAATCAGTGTGATATTATTGGATGTGTTGCTGAAAGCTGTCCTGCCCTTTAAAAACACACACCAGTTTTGGGTTTGCTGGTTTCAAGACGCACTGCCTGATGTGAACCATGCCTCGCAGAAAAGAGCTCTCAGAAGACCTACGATCAAGAATTGTTGACTTGCATGAAGCTGGAAAGGGTTACAAAAGTATCTCCAAAAGCCTTGATGTTCATGTGTCCACGGTAAGACAGACTGTCTACAAATGGAGAAAGTTTAGCACTGTTGCTACTCTCCCTAGGCGTGGTCGTCCTGTAATGATGACTGCAAGAGCACAGCGCAGAATGCTTAATGAGGTAAAGAAGAATCCTAGAGTGTCAGCTAAATACTTACAGAAATCTCTGGCACATGCTAACATTTTTGTTGACACATCTAAAATAAGGAAAACATTAAACAAGAATGGAGTACATGGGAGGACACCACGGAGGAAGCCATTGCTGTCCAAAAAGAATATTGCGGCATGTTTGAAGTTTGCAAAAGAGCACCTGGATGTTCCACAGCACTACTGGCAAAATATTCTGTGGACAGATGAAACCAAAATTGAGTTGTTTGGAAAAAACACAACACTATCAGGGTTATTCAGAGAGCGTGAAAAGCAGGAGAATGACTGGAGAATGACTGGAGAATGAAAAATTCTAGGTCAAAATAGCCGATTTGGAAAGTGAGATGAAAGGGAGAATTTTTATGGTTTGGCTATTTTGACCTAGAATTTTTCATTCTCCAGTCATTCTCCAGTCATTCTCCTGCTTTTCACGCTCTCTGAATAACCCTGTATGTGTGGAGAAAAAAATGGCACAGCACACCAACATCAAAACCTCATCTCCACTGTAAAACATGGCGGAGGGAGCATCATGGTTTGGGGCAGCTTTGCTGCCTCAGGGCCTGGACGGACTGTTGTCATTGATGGAAAAATAAATTCCAGAGTTTATCAAGACATTTTGCAGGAAAACGTAAGACCATCTGTCCGCCAACTGAAACTCCGCAGAGGATGGGTGATTCAACAGGACAATGACCCAAAGCATACAAGTAATTCAACAAAAGAATGGCTTCAACAAAACAAAATACGCCTTCTGGAGTGGCCCAGTCAGAGTCCTGACCTCAACCTGATTGAAATGCTGTGGCATGACCTTAAGAGAGCGATTCACACCAGACATCCCAAGAATATTGCTACACTGAAACAGGTTTGTGAAGAGGAGTGGTCCAAAATTACTCCAGATCGTTGTGCAGGTCTGATCTGCAACTACAGGAAACGTTTGGTTGAAGTTATTGCTGCCAAAGGAGGGTCAACCAGTTATTAAGTCCAAAGGTTCACATACTTTTTCCACCCTGCACTGTCTGTGAATGTTTACATGTTCTGTTAGATGAAGATCCGAGCACATTTTATGACCAATTCATGCAAAACTCCACGTAATCCCAAAGGGTTCACATACTTTTTCTTGCCAATATATATATATATATATGGGTTGTAGTGGAGGACAAAAAGTGAGATAAAAGGCCTCCACACTATAATAAGTGTGTTTATTATGGCTGAAGCCACTTGGACATCACAGCAATTCGTTGAATTGCATCCCAGAGCTCCTGTGCCACATTCCCCATTTGCAGCAAGAAATTCTGGGTACCATATGCAAATGACATCTGTCTTACTTTTATGCATCCTGGGTCTGTTATTACACAGAACCCTAAAATCAATGCTATGCCACACCATGGCTTTCTAGCAGAGATAAGGTTTATGCAACTGGTCAAAGCCACTCCTAGGATAGCATTGTTTTGGGTTTATTGGACCCTCATCAGCAGAAGCTAGGCATGATGACCAGTTGCAGTGGATGCTGCATATGGGGAATGTGGCACAGGAGCTCTGGGATGCAATTCATCGAATTGCTGTGATGTGCAAGTGGCTTCAGCAATAATAAACACACTTATTATAGTGTTAAGGCCTTTTATCTCGCTTTTTGTCCTCCACTACAACCCTTGTAGATACTGATTGCCCTATGGGTCCCAAGCATCCACTGCAACTGGTCATCATGCCTAGCTCCTAGCTGATGAGGGTCCAACAAACCCAAAACAGCGCTGTCCTAGGAGTGGCTTTGACCAGTTGTATAAACCTTATCTCTGCTACAAAGCCACAGTGTGGCATAGCATTGATTTTAGGGATCTGTGTAATAACAGACCCAGGATGCAAAAAAGAGAAACAGATGTCACTTGCATGTCTTACCTTGCTGTATATGGGGAATGTAGCACAGGAGCTCTGGGATGCAGTTCTTTGAATTGCTGTGATGTGCAAATGACTTCTGCAATAATAAATCTTATTGGTTATTGTGTGGAAGCTTTTTATCTCATTTTTTGCCCTCCACCACAACTCAAGTAAGTAATAATATATATATATATATATATATATATATATATATATAAGAAGTGGTGAATGAGGGACGGCACTCTCGGTCTTAATCCACAAAATAAATTTATTGAAGTAAAAAAGGCGACGTTTCGGTCCGCTATCCGCGGACCTTCATCAGGCAATTGCCTGATGAAGGTCCGCGGATAGCGGACCGAAACGTCGCCTTTTTTACTTCAATAAATTTATTTTGTGGATTAAGACCGAGAGTGCCGTCCCTCATTCACCACTTCTTATCTACAAGCTGGATTGGCACCGGGCTTTGCTAGACGTCTAGAGTGCAGGTTATTCTTCTTCTTGACTATATATATATATATATATATAGATAAAGAGTCCACACGGTTCAGCACTCGTCCTTATCCATAAATACTTATCTTCTGCCTCGTGCTGTATCCCAAATGGTGCATATGAAGTTGCCAGAGACTAGGCCGCACTCGAGGTCTTCATTAAAAAAAAAAGTTTTTATTCAAAGATGCACTGAAAGAACCGACGTTTCGGCCTAAACATAGGCCTTTTTCAAGGTTAAAAAACAAACCGCATCATATTGTTTATATATACTCTACATAATCATTACAATCATTACAATCTTACCGAGTCAGTGTCGCGCCGGCTTCGATGACGCCCATTCGGAACCCGGAAGTGACGCATCATGTTGTTAGCCGCGCACGTAACGTCAAACTAAGGACGTGTATACTATGAAGACGGCGACATGTATTGTCATAGCAACCATCTGCCAAAGCAAAAATAAGTTGCTATACTGATGCCAATATGGATAAGAGCCCAACGAGGAGGAGAATAATTAAGCCATACATTGTTTAAAATAGTTTACATAGTGTTGAATACTAATTATTGTAATAATAATAGACAATCCTAATATTGAGATGTGAAAAGTGTGTGAATATATATGTGTATGAGAAAAATCAGGATATTCTGAAAAGCATGAAAAAGACAGTGCATTATGAAAGTGAAAATAAAATGGAAAAAAGTGAAAAAATATGTGAAAAGAATGTAAATAATGAAAAAAAAGAAGAAATGAATAATAAATATATTTAACTAAAAAAGCATAAGGTGTGTATATATATGTTTATGTGTATGTGTGGAATTTAAGTGATTCTTATGAATCAGTATAGGTGTATATACAAGTGTAAAAAATATATATAATAGCAGACCTATAAGGATATGTATAAAAATATATGCAAACATTTAAATAATTAACGACTGTATAAAAAAGGTGTAAACGACACATATTCATTAAGTCCATGTGGGGCAAGCGTGTTAAGTGTTCTTATCCAGTAAGTCTCCCTTTGCAAAAGGAGCTGAGATCGATCACCCCCTCTCTGGAGTGGTGGAACGTGGTCTATCCCAATAAACTTTAGAGTTGGTAAACTGTGATGATATTCTAAAAAATGCTTTGCTACTGGCTTATCGGAAAATCCATCTCGGAATGCAATGTTGATAGTGGATCTATGACCACGAATGCGGTCCCTCAAAGTCAAATCCGGCTTGCCGATATAGGCTAAGCCACATGGGCAGTGGATCATATATATGACAAACTCTGTAAGGCATGTAATTCTGAAACGCTATGTTGGTTGAGGAGGGTCTACTAGCTGTTTTTTTGAATGAAAATGTTGCTAAATTTCTTCAAATACAACATCCACGTATCCCGGTACTCTATACTATTCCAAAAATCCATAAGGATCCTCATCGACCTCCCGGACGCCCGATAGTTTCGGCCCGTGGAGGATTATTGGAGCCTATTGGTAAATATATTGATCAATGCTGTAAAACAACAGTATTAGCTCTTCCAACGTGCCTGAAAGATACAAACCAGTTTTTAGAAAAAATCTCTGGAATACAATTGCTAGAAAAGGAGATCATCTTGGCAACATTAGATGTTAAGAACTTATATACTATTATCTCACACCAACAGGGTATAGAAGCTTTCAAACGTACACTTCTTGCTTCAAGTCAATATACTGGACCTCCGGTTGAATATCTAGCCGAACTTTTACGAGCAACTTTAGAATATAACTATTTTCGTTTTGAAATTTTTTTTCCTACAAATAGCGGGAACGGCGATGGGAGCATCAATGGCGCCAGCATATGCCAACATCTTTATGTTCCAATTTGAACAAGACTGCATTCTTTCAAAATTTGGTGACAATTTGATTTTTTATACACGTTTTTTGGATGATATTTTTCTTATTTGGAGGGGACCGATGGAAACTTTGGAAGCAATGATAGAGCATATTAACAATTCCTCAACACCGGTTAAATTAACCAGTAATATGGACACGCAAAGTGTTAACTTTTTGGATATTACTGTATTCTGTGATGGTACTAAGCTGGGTTATACATTATTTCGGAAAGAAACTGATAGAAATTCTCTCCTGCTAGCAACGAGACATCATCCCAGACACCTTAAATCTTCTCTACCTATTTCCCAGTACCTACGAGTATTGAGGTATAATTCTGACAGAGAACGTGACAAAATTCAAATTGATGAGATGACGAAAAAATTTAAACTTAGGGGTTATTCTGAACCGATTTTGCAGGCAGCTCTTCGAAAGGCAAAATTGAAATTTGATAAACAGATATGTATTGCTCCACCTATTTCATCTAGAATAGTTCTACCCTTGACGTACCATACAGCAGGTGATCAAGTTGCGTCACAAATTCGCAAACATTGGAATTTATTTCAATATGATCAGACATTACCCAAACAATTCCATTCCTCCCCGCTGATAAGTTTTCGCAGAACTAAAAATCTACGAGACTTATTGCTACGGTCAGATACAATTCAATCATATGATAAAAAACCTAACCTCCAGAAGATGGGATGTTTCCGTTGCCTTGATTGCGTTACATGTTGCCATATGTTATCGGGAAATTCCTTTGTTCATCCAACATCGGGCCAAAGATACAAAATTTGTTTCAGAATTACATGCCTTACAGAGTTTGTCATATATATGATCCACTGCCCATGTGGCTTAGCCTATATCGGCAAGACGGATTTGACTTTGAGGGACCGCATTCGTGGTCATAGATCCACTATCAACATTGCATTCCGAGATGGATTTTCCGATAAGCCAGTAGCAAAGCATTTTTTAGAATATCATCACAGTTTACCAACTCTAAAGTTTATTGGGATAGTCCACGTTCCATCACTCCACAGAGAGGGTGATCGATCTCAGCTCCTTTTGCAAAGGGAGACTTACTGGATAAGAACACTTAACACGCTTGCCCCGCATGGACTTAATGAATATGTGTCGTTTACACCTTTTTTATACAGTCGTTAATTATTTAAATGTTTGCATATATTTTTATACATATCCTTATAGGTCTCCTATTATACAGTATATATTTTTTACACTTGTATATACACCTATACTGATTCATAAGAATCACTTAAATTCCACACACACACATAAACATACACACCTTATGCTTTTTTAGTTAAATATATTTATTATTCATTTCTTCTTTTTTTTCATTATTTACATTCTTTTCACATATTTTTTCACTTTTTTCCTTTTTATTTTCACTTTCATAATGCACTTTTTCATGCTTTTCAGAATATCCTGCTTTTTCTCATACACACATATATTCACACACATTTCACATCTCAATATTAGGATTGTCTATTATTATTACAATAATTAGTATTCAACGCTATGTAAACTATTTTAAACAATGTATGGCTTAATTATTCTCCTCCTCGTTGGGCTCTTATCCATATTGGCATCAGTATAGTAACTTATTTTTGCTTCGGCAGATGGTTGCTATGACAATACATGTTGCCGTCTTCATAGTATACACGTCCTTAGTTTGACGTTACGTGCGCGGCTAACAACATGATGCGTCACTTCCGGGTTCCGAATGGGCGTCATCGAAGCCGGCGCGACACTGACTCGGTAAGATTGTAATGATTGTAATGATTATGTAGAGTATATATAAACAATATGTTGCGGTTTGTTTTTTAACCTTGAAAAAGGCCTATGTTTAGGCCGAAACGTCAGTTCTTTTAATGCATCTTTGAATAAAAACTTTTTTGTTTTAATGAAGACCTCGAGTGTGCCCTAGTCTCTGGCAACTATATATATATATATATATATATATACAGAAATTTTAGCAAAAAAATGAATGATAAGTCACAATAAATATATTATTTAACAGGGAAACCTATGATTGAACACCTGCATACAAGCTTTATTGTATGTGGGACCAAAGGAAACTGCAAAAATAGTGCAGGAATTGCGTTCCCACGCGTTCTCCCTGGACTTGACTCTTGCCTTCAATAAACATGATTGTGATTGTCAGGAATAAGTCATCAGCAAACAGTATTCTCTATCAGATCGACTGTAACTAGTCTACACCTCTACAATCATGAATTTATTCACAGCAGTGCTTCCCAAACCTGTCCTAAGAATCTACATACAGGCCAGATTTTTAGGATTGCCTTGGGGAGTTGCAGACTGTATCTTGCAATCACTGAGCAGAAAATCGTATCTCCTGTGCTGTGCTTAACCCCTTCACTGCTGAGGCATTTCACTGCTGTGTGCTGAGCTCATTTTTACCGCTTTCGCTCATCATGTTTAAACGCGATTTGAAGCCACATTTTAATAAATGACCCAGACATATTATATATCGTTCTTTCCGGCAGACTACGCAGATTCATAATATATCATTTTTATATGTATACGTCATGACCTGCCTGTATATTATAACAAAAAATACAATAAAAATTGAATTTTTAATCATCTGCAGTGTGTAAAGTGTTTTTTTTTCACATTTTATCACATGAGCATTTGCGGTTATGTTTTCTATGGGGTGCGCTTGTACAAAAAATTTGAAATGGGGACTTGTTACTTTTTTGGGGGGAATTACGTGATTTTTAGCAAACGCACCCCATAGAAAAAAATCATTAGTGCAGCATCATTGTTCACATTATAAGTGAAATGTGAACAATATTGCTGCATTAATAAAAACAACACACAAAAAAAAAACATTTTTTTTTTATTTATTTATTTTTTTAAATTTATTTATTATTTTTTTTTTATTTTTTTATTATTTGTTTTTTACTTTTTACCTAGTCATGTTGGGTATCATTCGAAAGGCCATGCTCAGGCCTTTCAAATGACACCCTACATGACCCCCTAGCTGCCACGGTTCTGGAGATATCGGGGTTCACAAGAACCCCCTATCTCCACCAGGGGATTTCCTTGGGAAATCCCCGGCAGCTAGGGGTTCCCCGGCTATCTGACGTCATCACGCTATGCGTGATGATGTCAGACAGCGAGGGGAGTCCCGGGGGTGGAGCCGCCATCCAAGATGGCGGCCCCCACCGGAGATAGGCTGCACTTCGGCGCCGCAAGGCGCTGAAGTGCAACCCAGCACTTGAGGGGTTAAAGCCAGGCATCGCTTAAAAGGGGAGACTCTCCCCTTTTAAGCGGTGCCTGGCTTTTACCGCTGCTCCTTCCCGATCGGGAGGGAGAGGGATCCGAACGGATCCCCCCCCTCCCTTCCAGGCTATCTCCCGGCATTGCCGGGGGTCGCCTGGAAATGACGTCATCGCGCATGGCGCGATGACGTCATTTACGCCGGGAGGCGCTTGACTTCAGCGTCTGAGGACGCTGAAGTCAGAACGCCGTGGGACCCCGGACAGAGAGGTGAGTATCTCCGCCGGGGGTCCCGCACAGCTGATGACGTGTGGGGCACGTCCTCAGCATGCAACGTGCATCAATGAGGACGTGTCCCACACGTCTTCAGCAGTGAAAGGGTTAAAATATCCTGCAAACATGGCCTGTCAGTGAGTCCTGAGGATAGTTTGGGAAGTGAACCTAATTCAAAGCAATAACCCCAGCCTCCTCAACAATTTATCACAGTATCTAGACCAGTGCCTTGCAATATCCTTGATCTAGTTGCTTTTCTATATGTCTACAGCAACATTTTTGGCTTAACTAAGCGTTTTGTTGATACACATTGATATCTTATGCAACCTAGGCTAGAGCTCTTGACAACTAAAAAGCCTTTGTTGCCATACTCCAGACTGGTGCTGCTGATAGGTAGACATGTGCACAGACCAATGCAGATCGATGCAATATTTCAGACAAATCCAAAAATGTTCAGAAATGTCCAAAATTATGGTGATACAAGTATTTTTGGCCCCCTCTATACCACACTCTATTCTCCTACCCCTCTCTATACTAACTCCTATACCCCCTCTAATTCGCTAAATCTTAGGGTTAGCATTAGGGTTAGGGGTAGGTTCAGGCTAGACTTATGGTTAGGGTTAGCATTACCAGAGTAAGAATAAGTGTTACTTCTTGGGCTGGGTCACTGGTATAGTTACCATTAGGGTTACTGGTTCTGTATGTGTTAAATTACGGTTACCATTAGGGTTACAGTTATTGTTTGTTCTTGGGTTAGGGTTAGGGCTAGGATTAGGGTTACTTCTAGGGTTGGGTTACTGTTAGGCTTTCTGGTTCTGTTAGTGTTTGGGTTATCGTTACTGCTAAGATTACAGTTACTGTCACCGCATATGTTAGGGTTACTATTGTACAAAGAATGCAATTTTTTTCAGTAAGCAAAAGGTTTCCAAATTGATCCCAAAATGTTCAGATCGATTCAGAAACATTTTATCATTTTCATTCACATTGGCATTTTGGCAATCTATATATATATAAATACGAAAGTTTTGACTGACTGACTGACTGACTGATCAACGCCCAGCTGAAACCGTTTAACCTAGGAGGAACGGGAAATTTTGAAGGTACACTGTTTTTATGACGTAGGCCGCCACTAAGGAAGGATTTTTGGAAACTCAGACCCAAGGTGGGTGAAAAAGGGGGTTGAATATTTTTAAACAGGATACCTGTAGCTTAAAAACAGAAGATGTTACAGACGTGAAAAAACGGTATTTAGTTTCGTCTTGAAAAGTAAAAAAAAGACGTATTTTACGGTTTTTCAAAAATCCAAGTGGGGGGTGAAAAAAGGGACTGAATATTTTAAACATGATACTTATATCTCAAAAACAGAAGATGTTACAGGTGTGAAATTTGGTATTTACAATCTTCATGAAAAATAAAAAAAAAACACGTGTTTTACCATTTTCTAAGGATCCCAAGTGGGGGCGGGGTGGAATAAGGGGGGTGAATACTTTTAAACAGGATACCTATATCTCAAAAACAGAAGAAGTTACAGATGTGAAAATTGGTATTTAGATTCGTCTTGAGAAATAAAAAAACACGTACAGTATTTTACCATTTTCCAAAAATCCAGCGGGGGCAAAAAGGGGATTGAATACTTTTATCAGGATAATTATATTTCAAAAACTAAAGTTGTTACAGGTGTGAAATTTGGTATTTACAATCTTCATGAAAAATAAAAAAAACATGTGTTTTACTATTTTCTAAAGATCCCAAGGGGGGGGGGTGAAAAAAGAGAGGGGTGATTACTTTTAAACAGGATACCTATATCTCAAAAAAAGAAGACGTTACACACGTGAAAATTGGTATTTAGATTAGTCTTGAGAAACAAAAAAAAACACTTATTTTACCATTTTCCAGAAAATCCAGTGGGAGGGGGAGTAAAAGGGGTGTGAATACTTTCATCAGTATACCTATATATCAAAAATCAAAGATGTTACAGGAATGAAATTTCAGTTTATACACTGGATGAGCGAATAGCGCGATGAAGTCAGTTAGCTGTGGAACCCCTAGTTGCCTGGGATTTCCCAAGGAAATCCCCTGGTGGAGATAGAGGGGTTCCTTTGAACCCCGATATCTCCAGAACCATGGCAGATAGGGTTTCATTCAAAAAGGTCTGAGCATGGCCTTTCCAAACATGACCATGCTCAAAGTAAAAAGAAAAAATATTTAAAATTAAAAAAAAAAACATGTTTTTTTTGTGTGTGTTGCTTTTATTAATGCAGAAATATTGTTCACATTTCAATTATAATGTGAACAATTATGCTGCACTAATGATTTTTTTCTATGGGGTGAGTTTGCTAAAAATCACATAATTCCCCCCAAAAAATGTAACGAGTCCCCATTTCTAATTTTTGTGCAAAATATAACCGCAAACGCTCATGTGATAAAATGTGAAAAAAAAACACTTTACACGCTGTAGATGATTAAAAATTCTAATTTTATTGCGTTTTTGTTATAATAAACAGACAGGACATGACGTATACATATAAAAATGATATATTATGAATCTGCTGAGTCTGCCGAAAAAAAAATAATATTTCTGTCTTGGTCATATAATAAAATGTGGCTTCTAATCTCGTTTAAACATGATGCGAGAAAGCGGTAAAAATGAGCTCAGCACACAGCGGTGAAATGCCTCAGCAGTGAAGGGGTTAAACATAACTTGTCTGAGAGCCATAGTTGACAGCTGTAAATAGGAACCCAAAAATACAGGAACACAGCCAAGGCTATAACTGCAGGTCATGCCATGGCACAGTGAGAATGGAATCAAGAAGTGGCACAAATGTGGAAAGTATGGACAAACTGATAAAAGACTATAAATAATATACGAGTATATTATATATATGTATATTATGTATTTAAGTATGTATCTATCGACCTGACATTGATTTATTCTTCATCTAACCTATTTATGTTTGCCCTTCTCTGTTTGTTCTCTCTCAGGCTCATGAGCGTCTGGAGGTGACCCGCCTGGAAGCTGTGCGCGAGAACAACCTACAGCTGGTTCAGGAGATCCTTCAAGACATGTCAGGGATCAAAGATTCTAGTGGGGTAGCTGGTGAACTACAGCGAATTCTGCAAGAACCTCACTTTCAGGTGATTTTGCTAATAGACCTGCTTTCCATCACAAAATAATTGCCACCCAAGTATGCTTTTTTTTCTTTATTATATCTTTTCATACCTTTTTTCATTGTTCCATCATTTTTACCATTCTCCACTATATCCATCAAAATCTGTTATATTTTTGCAGCAACTCACACACATTTTTGTTTATCTCCATCATTGTTTCTCTATTTCTCTTCCCTCCATCAGTCTCTCTTACAGACCCATGATTCTGTAGCATCTAAAAACTATGAGACCCCGCCACCTAGTCCCCTGCTGGATCCAACACTGAATAACCAACCAGTTCCACCAGATGCTGTACGCATGGTGGGAGTGAGAAAGAGTTCTGGTGAGCATCTGGTAAGTTAGAACCCATGGAACATACTTGGATTGTACTGTTAATTGTTTCTACATGGATATTTTTTCACTTATCTCTTTTACTGTTGTATAGGGAGTAACATTTCGGGTTGAGGGTGGTGAGTTGGTGATTGCCCGGATTCTACATGGAGGAGTTATAGACCAGCAAGGTCTACTTCATGTTGGAGATGTGATTCGAGAAGTGAATGGCAAGGAGGTGGGGAGTGATCCTCAGGCCCTGCAGGATATGTTACGAGAAGCCAGTGGAAGCGTGGTGTTGAAAATACTTCCCAGCTATCAAGAACAACATCCTTTGCGGCAGGTATCTTTGGGGTGAAGCCTACCATTGCCTTAATTTAGTCATTAAGCTGAGATCATGCTAATTCCGTTGAGAAAAGAACACTAAAAATTCTATTAAATGTACTTATACAAAAATTCAAGATTCCAAAAATATTATTGTAGATTTCATTCCGATTCTGCGTAACCAATTATTGAAGCATCATGTGGACGTTCAACAGAAACGTTGTGGGCAATGTTACTCTTATTTTCAAAGTATTAGTAATGTTTCCTCTACAGGTGTTTGTAAAATGTCATTTTGGGTATGACCCTTCAAATGACAGCCTAATACCTTGCAAAGAAGCTGGTTTGGCCTTCCGAGCAGGAGACCTCCTCCAGATTGTCAACCAGGAAGACCCCAACTGGTGGCAAGTGAGTGACTTAATCAACCTATAGATTAATTTAATTTAAAGTCTTGCATTTACTCTTCTCATGTAACCATCAACTTCTACGTTCTGTATCTTTACCGACATGATTATGGCATTTAATGAAACATAACATTTAGATCTTTGTGTGTTTTGACCGACTCACAGTTCAGGCTATATTACTGGCTTAAATGCTTCATTTTTTAACACTTTCTTTCATTTTGTTTATTTCTTTCACATTCTTTTTTTCTAACATCAACATTTCTTGTCATATAATACAACCTTTTCAGCCAGCTTTCTAGGCAGCGATCATGATGTTTTGCCTTTCTCATTCCATTTTCTGTTCGTTTGAAGCACTTGTTCTGCACCCCATGTACATGAATGTGTCCGCCTCCTTGTGGCCTCTGCTTTTTACCTTCCACATTTCCTCTTCATTGTTATCCTTGCTTGTAACGTGGGGGGTCCTGTGCCAACGTGCAGAATTCTCCCCTCGCCACCAGTATCCCGAAGGAGATACTGGCTCTGGCCCAAAACCACTCAATACAGGAGATCCTCGCAGGGTAAAAACCAAACTGGGACTGACTTTATTTACATTTTACAATGGGAAAACACACACACAGGGGGAAGTATAAAGACAATGGAAACATGCCCACCGTTGAAGCAAAAGGATCAGGGAGTAGCAGGTAGTAGTGATCTGGTTGTTTCCTGGGGGGATGGGTGATATGCAAGCATGGCCAGATAAAGTAATCCATTACTCACAAATACACATAGGAAAAACAGCACATTATATACCACAGGAGAATCCACAATAACTATATAAGGGAATATTAATATAACAGGCATTAGGAAATAGGGTACAGAAAACACAAACACCCTGCATCTACAATTTGTGATACATGGTGACTTTGGCAAAGGAAAGGGCATGGAAACAATATGAAACTTCAGGCCTGCACCTCTCAAATACATTTCTAGGCCCATGTACCCCAAGTCCAAAGTGACGCACATCACACTGCTTTTTACTCCATGCCTTCTCTTATCTCATCCTCATTCACGCTTATTGTTTCCTTTCTTATCCCATGCATACCGTAATCTTCTCCACCATGACATCACTTCAATTTTTTTTGCCTGAACTCCGTTGACACTCCTTTCCCTTAGTTCCTGCACATTGATACTTCTACATCAAGGGTGAGCAACCTTGGCCCTCTAGATGTTTTGGAACTACATTAACCATGCGGCTCAGAAACCCTAATTAATGGCTGGGCATCTTGGGAAATGTCGTTCCGAAACATTTGGCGTGTCAAGGCTGCTGCCCCTTGTCCTACATGTTATTCCATTCTGATTTTTTGATTTGTTTTTTTTCTTTAATTCCTGTAGGCTTGTTTGGTGAAGGGCGGCAGTGCTGGACTGATACCCAGCCAGTTACTGGAGGAGAAAAGAAAGGCATTCGTAAAACGTGATGGAGAGCTGACCCCAAACTCCAGTCAGTCATCAATGACTATTGTTTGCAACTAAAAAGCATAAAAAGTGCCGCAAAAATGGATTAAAATTCTAACTTGAACTAGGAATTATTGTCAACTTTCATCTTAAATGTGCTCTATACTTCATTTTGCATTACGAGTAATGAAATATAGGACCTTGTCTGTCATTCTGAAGAGGTGATAGAAATAAAAAGTTGATCTGGCTGCACAATAATAGCATTTTGGTTTTGATGGATGCATTTTAATGCTGCTTATATCACAATCTATCCTTAAAATGAGTAAATCAGAATTCATCCTTTATCGTTTTGTCGTCTACAGATAATTTATTCCCATGTCATCTTTAAATCACTGATGAAAGAAAGCATGGTTAATTAACCAGTTAATCACAATTACATGATTTTGATTCATATTCATGAACCCATATTCATTTGTGGTGTTTGATTGATGACGGCTTCTTAGTATCAGGAGCAGATTAATGTAGGAGCTGCAGTTCCGTAAACTCAAAACAGGCCAAAAGACATTGGGCTCTATTACATTCTCTGCGCAAATTTTTTGCGTGCAGCGTTAAACGTTAACACGCGTAAATTAGCGCTGGTATTACGATCCGAGTGCATTTTTTTCATCCGTCAAAAAATATTGTGCGTAAAAAAGATACGCAAAAACGTGCGCGCATTAACGTTGCCCTTCAGAAATCTGTGCGCAGACTGTTTTTTCACGCGATTCAGCCAATCAGAATTAAGAACCACAATTGTCTCCCGTTCAGTTTTTACACCTGCCAAAATCAATCTGAGTATATATGCTGCCGCAATAATAAAAATACGCACAACCTCTCAATTTTATTGTTTGGGTATGTGTAGAATGTGTAACTATACTGTGCTGTATTTTTTTCGTGCTGGTGTACTTTGTATCGGCCAGAACGTTCAGATTTGCAGTTACCACCAGCTTTTCAAAGACGTTAAAATTATGCGCGCAAACGTCGTTCGTAAAAAGTTGCGCATCGATTGTAATACCATCCGCGTACCAGCGCACGAACGCATTTGCGCTCACAATGTTAAGTGTGGGATGCGAGCATGAAGTTGCGTTCGCGCAGGGTCACTCGCGCTAGACGTTAACACACATCGTATGTGCGAACGTCGTAATATGACGTTCAGCGAGAAGGGTTTTACCCCTCGCGTAAATGCGTTTTTGCGCCCGCGCACATTTTTGCGCGAAGACTGTAATAGATTCTTTATGTTATTTTGTTCATGTCTTAATGGGTTTTTTTTGAGGTTGCAAAAGGCTTTTTGCTAGTAATTTCCCCCCAGGCCAACAATTTCCAGCCCTCTTCTGGTTGGGAAGGTGGTTGGGAGGGAAGTGGTTGGCACATGAAGGCCATAATCCTGCACCCCCTAGCAGGCCAGCAGGCTGACATTGCAGCACAGATAGTACCTGTATGAGTTTGAATCCTGTGTTTATCCACCACAGGAAATGAGTATGTAACACAGATTTGTGTTTCTTTAGGTGCATTGTGCGGAAGCATTGGTGGAAAGAAAAAGAAAAGAATTATGTACGTCACCACAAAAAACGCAGGTAAATTATGAAGACTGTGTATTTATTTCTTTATTTATCTTTAATGTATTTTACCAGGAAAGATACATTGAGATTTCTCTCGTTTTCAAGTATGTCCTGGGTTCAAAAGCATTGAATTGTTACAGTAGGTACAGAAATACAAAGTAATAAAATGCAAGATATTAAAAAAACAACACAAATATACAGATTAACACAGAAAATAAATATGTAAGAAATATAGTCACTATGTTACATGTTTACAGGTGCATTCTGTATATAGTCACTATGTTACATGTTTACAGGTGCATTCTGTATATAGTCACTATGTTACATGTTTACAGGTGCATTCTGTATATAGTCACTATGTTACATGTTTACAGGTGCATTCTGTATATAGTCACTATGTTACATGTTTACAGGTGCATTCTGTATATAGTCACTATGTTACATGTTTACAGATGCATTCTGTATATAGTCACTATGTTACATGTTTACAGGTGCATTCTGTATCGAGGTATGTTAATAGGGAACTCTTAAAGGACTTTAGACCGGGGGAAGATTTGATGGCGTCTGGGAGGTTTTTCCTTAATTGCGCTGCTCTGTAGGAAAATGAGGACTGAGCCACTTTCTTTTTGTATTGTGGTATTGCAAGTAAGGTACAGGTCCTGGATCAGAGGTTATAGGATGAGGGAAGTGCTGGGGGAAGCAACCTTTTCAGTTAGGGTGGCAGCTTCCCAGAAAAGCTCTCAAACACAGTTTAGATGATAGTTTTTCGATGTGGGGGCAAAAGGATAGATTTTGGGTCTAACCACATAACTAAATATTTGAGAAGTCAGCATGCCATTTGATTTTGTCCTGACACATAGATGGGGAGTTTGTAATTTATGTAGTTTAGGTGCTGTTCCAAATAGCATTGTGACAGTTTTGTCAGTATTTAGAAAAAGTTTGTTATCTGCGATCCACTTTTCTACCTCTGTGAATTGTTCTTGCAGCACGGCCTCCAAATTGGGATAACTAATTAGGAATAATCATTAGCATCTTGATCTGGGCTATGAAGATGTTGCGCTAACTTTGACATGTTCAACTTATTTAATTTGAACCGTGTCTCTAAGTGGCTTTGCTTCCATTCAATAACTTGCCTTTGTCAGTATCATATCTGTATCCCATAGAGTTGGCATCTCATGTCACTGGTCCTTAAGCGTTGAAAGAGGATTCTATTGGTTTTTTTTTAAACAATATCTGCTTAATGATTTCCTGCTGCATAATGTATCTGCAGATACTTTTATCAGACACCCTTGAAGGGACACTACCACTAACATGAGCTGTAACTAGATTACATGTGCGTTACAAAAAAAACACGTACTACCTTTTTTTCTTTGTTTGAAGTAATTGCTTCCATTTTCATGATTTTTCCCATGTTGCAAAATTTACTAAATCTTTTGGCAAGTCTAACTTTACAGCTGTGTTATTGGATAAAACATTAGTGAAGAGGCAATGGGGTGGAGGAGGGAATGTGTGGACAAGGCTGCAGGGGATCTATTGTATTGTTTATGCTATCCGAGATAAGAGATAGTCCACTTTCATATCTCATTCAGCTACTAACACTCAATGGTACCACTTGGTGATGTAATTTACAAGCAATCCTTAGGAGTCTGAGTTTTGGAGATCCAACCTGTTCAGTCTATTCTATGCCCAATGCATTGTATCTATATTTTATGTTGCAGAGTTTGACCGCCATGAGCTACTGATATATGAGGAGGTTGCACGTATGCCCCCCTTTCGCAGGAAAACGCTGATCCTCATTGGTGCACAAGGTGTGGGGAGACGTAGCCTGAAGAACAAACTGCTGACCCATGACTCATTAAGATATGGCACCACGACTCCGTGTGAGTGTACCTTACCCTGACTTTCCTGGGTCATACAGAAAAAAATGTGTAGACCATGCTCCTAGGCCTCTCAACCTCTTTATATATTGAGATATTGCCCAAAACATACAGGGACATTTGAGAATTACATAGAACAATAAACAGGTGCAGTAGTGAGGCAGTGCATCTTTGGGCTACAATGGAAATATGCCAGAGGAGCTACAAGAATTGTTTGTCAAAGTCCCTACTTCGAGCTCATCAGTAATATTTGGTGGGGGGGGATTGTCGGAGGTTGCTGCATCTCTCGTTCACGGGTGACATCCTTAGCATTCAGTATTGGCCACCCTTTCTGGGTGTAGCATCTGATTTGCAAACGGAACAGTCATCCCTGTATTGACATAATCGAGCTAAAACTTTGTAAGACCTGAGCAGGCCCCACCATAGAACAGGCCACTAGTGCCGTTGCTTGTCCTCAAGACCCTCACAAACCTCTTTTTCTCTCGCCATCAATAATGTTTGAAGAAACTACCATGCTGCTGGGTAGAACAAGGTGAATAATGCTAAGATTGTGACCCATCTGTGCAGAATTATTTTCCACATACTGTACGTTCTACACATACACAATGGTGGCTTCCTTGAAGTCTTGTCTGTCTAGTCTTCTATCCTAGTATAACGAATATCAGAGACACTTAAACAATACCCATGACTGGAGTTACTTGCTTAAGTGGTTCTCCTCCTGACTACTCAAGAGGTTTCTAATTGCTCAACCTCCTCGTAGATACCTCTCGGAAAAGGAAGGAAGGCGAATGGGATGGACAGTCATACTCCTTTGTTTCTCGGGCTGAGATGGAGCAGGATATCAAGGCAGGCCGATATTTAGAGCACGGAGAGTATGAAGGCAACTTATATGGCACCAAGATCAGCTCCATCCAGGAAGTGGTGGCTTCAGGGAAAATGTGTGTACTCGACGTCAACCCTCAGGTTAGAGAATAAGTGAAGAAAAAAAAAAAGACTTTTTTTGTGTTTCCATAAATAAGACATTACTCATTGCTTTGTGCATAGGTTGTTGTCCTATCTGGAAAAGTCTTAATAAAGGTTAAAGGAGTACCTCCAAGAAAGGGTATATTTATATATATTTATAGTTCAAAAGAGACATAAAATGCAGAAAAAAACATTTACTTTAATTTTCATCAGTAAAACAACCGGATGTTCATGATGCTCTTGGATGGGTTTG
The DNA here is from genome assembly GCA_009667805.1 of Leptobrachium leishanense. NCBI lineage: Eukaryota > Metazoa > Chordata > Amphibia > Anura > Megophryidae > Leptobrachium > Leptobrachium leishanense. The sequence continues at coordinate 26,071,189 of CM019074.1, read as the reverse complement.
CCCGAAGGTGTTGGTCTTGGTCTAAGCAAAATTGATTGTGGTGTCAACTAGAATTTTTTTTTTCCCCACAGGCTGTGAAGGTCCTCAGGACGGCAGAATTTGTACCTTACATTGTATTTATTGGTGCCCCTGACTTTGACACCCTAAAAACAAACAATCAGGCAGCTGTGGAGGCTGGGATGGCAAGCAAACAACTCACAGTGAGTATGAGCAGACATACCAGTGTCCATAACAAATGCAGTGTTTCCTTCACTGTCCTTTATGACTTTCATTTGCCTACCTACCTGACAAAAATTTACGAGGCATATTTCAATCTCTCCCACTGCAGGTCCAGCTGTGGACCTCTCATATGTTGTTTTGGCTCATTTGCATACTATTCCCTTTCCCGCTGGGTGACGTACCATGCCGTCCGCGCGATGGGTGGGCCTTGAAGACATGGGGTGTTCTGGTACGCCCCACTGACTTCAATGGGTCAACTCGGCTCCTCCCCACAGCCGGGGTGAGCCGCTGACTGCACAGAGATGGCTGAAATCAGACCGTCTCCCCCCGGCATGTCGTACGTTGGCTGTGTGAGTGGGCCGAAATAGAGGCTCGTGGCAGCACCTAGAGGCGAGGTGTATAGGTACGCCTCGCCGGCGTTAACCTCCTTTCGACGGACAACACCCGCCCATCGTTAAGGGGTTAAAAGGTCAGAGACACACACAATAACAAAGACACAGAGGGTTATTCAGAAAGCACTGAAATTTTAGTGCTTTCTCAATCGGTGCGCTTTGGTGCGCTTCAGTGATTTTAGTTCGCCGACCCTGCGGTGAATTCACTATTCACCGCAGGGTCCCTATTTAAGGTTCGATAACACTTTCAGGTGATATTCCTGCACGATGTGCCTTTTATTTTGGTTTGTGATGCTTTGGATGAATTATTTGCGCAACAAAGGTTGTACAATTACAGCTGTGTTATTACCATGTGCTCAGTGAGCATCAAGATGGCTACCGACCACAAGGCCACAGTCAATAGGTAACACAAGCAAAATTGTACAGAACCCAAAATGCACTAAGTAGCATTCAAAATCAAAGCAATTTCTGGTATTCTGGCAGAGTTATATATGATCAATCAGAGACTATACAACACAGTTTAGTCGATAAACCTCTGCAGAGATGAGATTTGGTTATTAACTGCTAAATATACATAACTCTGTCAACATCATTTGTAATTTTAATAGGTATATCAGCCGATAACGTGGGGCGTATTATAGCTAGAAACACACAGATGGATGGCTATGATGAATTTACTGACTAATGAAGTCAAAAAGTAGCAATTAGAGATGTGCATTAGTTTTGGAAAAATTCCGAACTAGGAACGAAATTTGATAATTCGTATTTCGGAAGTACTTCCGAATAACAAATCAATACGATACAAATTCGAAACTAAACGAAACAGTATATAACAAATTTATTTCGTTTTACACTGCGTCATCATCATAAAAGAAAAGTTTGAATAATTGGTATCAACTATCAAATTTGAAATGAACTATCAAATGGATATCAACTATCGAATTTGAAATCGATTCGAAATTTCAAATCGAAACGAAACGAAATAAGTTCCGAAATTCCGAAAATGAAATTATTTAAAAAAGTAACGAAACTAAACGAAACTAATTTGTCAGCCATGCACATCCCTAGCAGCAATAAAAGACAAATAAAAAAGTCAAATACAATAATGAGATAATCTTCTGATGTGGAGCTTAATACTCTCCCCAAAAAAGATTAACATAATACACAATGTAATAATTATATTTACTTGGTCCGGAGCATATAATATTCTACTGGTATTAATAATGAATTTCCCGAGAGATTAACATAAGAAATTAAACATTACTTAAAATAAATCCTGGAGTTTAAGAAAAAACAAAGGCTTGCCTAAATGATTTAAATGCAAAGGGATTAAAAAGCAGCGGTTTAACCATCCAGATACGAAAACCACATGACTTGCTCAGCCATGTGTTTTCCTAAGCAGCCCAGCAGAATCCCTGGCCTCAATTTCTGTGCCCTCTGGATGAATCCAAATGAGGTTGGGCTAGAGTCTTGTCTCCACCCATGTGAGTGGGTCCTAGTGACTAATTGGATGTCCTGTGACCTTCCTGGGTGTGGGAGGGGGTAGCTGACTTATGTCACATCTTGCCTAAAGCACGAGTTTAGACGGCGCCATCTTGATTCTTTGGTAGACAAAAGGATGTTTTGCTCTTAACTGGTGAACATTGTCCATTTCAGATATTCCATAACAGTCCCCGAAGTGCGCAGAACAAGTCACTGAAGAGACCACCAAAACCGCCGAACAGCCAAAAAAAATAAACAGAACAATGCTATTTTTCAATAGGTGTTTAAAATGCATGAAAGGTGTAGAAATGATAAAAAAAAGGTCCTATGTAAAAAAAAAAGGTCTGATAAAGAATAAAAACAAAACGCCATTAAAAAAACCTGATAATTAAAAATTTAGCATAAACAAATCCAGAAAAATACATAAAATAACGCTAAAAAATAAATTAAAAGGCTTTTTGCTGAGGCCGTAAAGAATAAAAGGTGGAATAAAAAAATAATAAAAACAATTAAGATTTTTTTTACATCGAATCCTTTCGGATTCCCCTGTGTAAACCTGTCGAACTTAACCACCAAAAATCTGGGCATTTCACCAACATTTTGGTGCAGGGCGGCATTCTCTGAATAGATTAACCATTACTTCTCTATGGGGTAATTTCACTGCGGTCGAAGATTGCCGAATTGCGGTGATCTGCGGCGAACTGCACTGTATTCTGCTGTCAATTCATCAGTATTTGGTGAATTGACAGCTTTTTCAATAGCCAAACTGCCACGAAATTGCACTGTATGATGAAATTCACCATTCATTCAGTGCAAAACGGTGGCAAATTCGGCGCTTATTGAATAACCCTTACAGGGAGAGGTGCACACTGTAACTCCCAGACACAGACAATGACAAAGGTGCACAAAGGAGTACAGTGGCAGGAAGTTTCAAGCAGCATACTGAGCTGGAACCACTCCATCCGGAAACCAGTTAGTGTAACTTCCGAGCTGTGCTCCCCCTTTGCCATGGCACCCTGTGCAGCCACACAGGACGCATAGTCCAAAGGTCAGCAGCTCAAGGCTGCTCAAAAACTCTACATTCTATGTTTGATTACTCCTACCCTTAATATATCCATTTGAAAAAACTCATACCACCTCTTCTTTCTTTTCCGTAGGATGGGGAACTCCTGCGCATTGTCGATGAGAGTGACCGCATCCAGCAAGCCTACGGTCATTACTTTGACCTCAGTTTGGTCAATTCTGATCTGGACCAGAGTTTCCAAGAGCTGCTGGTTGCCTTGGAGAAGCTTCGCACAGAGCCTCAGTGGGTTCCTGTCAGTTGGGTCTACTAGAGTTCACGATTTACATCGAGCCCATCTGACAAAAAACCCGACCTGAGTATGCATATGACTTATGGCCTTCTGCATTCAACTGCTGGGTCTCCACCAAATAAAGTGTTATATTGCTTTTCAAGCCCCTTGTGATTTATCTCATCCCTATCCTGCCTTTAGATGAAACTATTCTTCAGATATTTGGTTGCTTTTTTTGATTTTCTTCTCTTACATTAAATGTTATGGATTTGTTGTTTGTTTGTTTATTAAATTTTTTGGCATTTTCCCATTTCTATGTACTTTTTAATCATTTCTTTTCACTCACATTTTCTCTCCAGCCTTGGTTTTGCACCCAAAGAGGTTATTTATTTTTATGTATTTATTTGAAGTTACCACCCATTAGGAACATAAATAAGGATGTACATGGCTGAAAAATTTGTTTAGTTTAGTTTAGTTTTTAAATAATTTCGTTTTCGGAATTTCGGAATTAATTTTGTAACTAATTTCGTTTCATTTCGGATCGATTTAAAATTTTGTATCGATTTGAAATTTCGAATCGTTTCGAATTTCATATATCAATTCGATAGTTGATATCAATTCGAATTTTGGATCACTAAATAAAACCCCAATAAAACAAATTTTGCTGTTAAAAGACAAACTAGGGTTAAATTAAGCTGTCTCACAGATATAAAGGGTTATTCAGAGAGAGGTGAAACTCAGGAGAATGACAGGAGAAGTGAAAATTCTTGGTCCTATTAGCCAAAGCAGAAAAATTCTCCCATTTATCTCACTTTCCATATCGGCTATTTTGTCTAGATTGTTCTCTTCTCCTGCCAATTCTCCTGGTTTTCACCTCTCTCTGAATGACCCTGTTAGTATTTGAGTCAATTTAACAGGGACAGGTTCTTGTGAAACTGCGAAACGAAATTAATTTGTTTCATAAAGTTGTTTGCTGACTGCATTACTTGTATTGTATTTATTTTAATTTAAGATCAATTCGATAGTTGATATCGATTCGAATTCCGGAACACAAAAAAAAAATATAAAATTTTTTCTTTTATGATGATGACACAGTGTAAAATGAAATAAATTCGTTATATACCGTTTCGTTTCGAATTCGTATCGTATCGATTCGTTATACGGAAGTACTTCCGTAATACGAATTAATGTATTTCGTTCCTAACTCCGAATTTTTCCGAAACGAATGCACATCTCTAAAAAATATATATATATTACTAAACCTAGAGCGCTCACGGGGAAACCGCTCACTTTGGTTCCCATGCTCAAGTCAGTCAATACTATTTAACAATTGAAGTCTACGGATATAATGTTTTGTCTTCTGTATTCTACGCTCTGTTATACATACTGTATATGGCAAATACCATTTGGAAACTCTTTGTAAGCCTTTCACGGCAAGTGAAAATTTGAAAGATCTGTCTGATACACTCTAATCTGGGGAATGCCACAGCATAACACTGCCAAACACAAGCAAAATGTGTAATATATTTGTATTCTCTCCATGTAATTACGTGCAACCCACCATGTCTAAGTTTGATGTATTGTGTTGTATATTATTGATGTCAATAAAGAGATATCTATTATACAAGGTATTTTTTTTTTAATTTATTTAAAATTAATTCAGGGGAAAGCGCGAACGCAGTCCCCCACTACCATAAATTATGGTCCCATTACCATAAATTATTACGCAGTCGAATTTCCTGCATTAGGGAAATCGCTGGGGTCAGCACACCCGGAGTGCAATGGGTGAACCTCATCCTGGGAGAGCTGCTTTGGTGATCATAGTGTCTCCCCTGCCAGGTAAATATCAAAGTATTTATTTAGCTGTGTTATGAAAATTTATCAATGAAATAAATTTGCCCTGGTTTTCAGTGGTTTCATTCGGCAGGTTTAAATAGGCGAATTCCATAGGCGTGAAACGCGTCTGGTTATTTTATCCTGTGTTTTATTTTTATCATCGCCACCTATGTATGGTGATATTTTATTGAATTCCAATAAATTCATTTTTTAAGTCATTCGACTAAATTATTCTCTCCCCTACATACGGTGGATTCTGAAGGAGGCAGATGAAAGGAGAACAATTTGGGAGCCCTGTGTAGCTTTCGAGAGGTGTGTCCCGCAGGGGCGGATCCAGAGACTAGTCTCGGGAGGGGCACTGACAGAAAATAAGGTGTTTTAGCAGAGTCCGACTCACGAGAATTTACAGAGGGCCCGGCTCACAGGAGCTTACAATCTAGAGGAGCAGAGGGCCCGGCTCATAGGAGCTTACAATCTAGAGGAGCAGAGGGCCCGGCTCACAGGAGTTTACAATCTAGAAAAGCAGAGGGCACCCAGGAGCTTACAATCTAGAGGAGGAGAGGGCACCCAGGAGTTTACAATCTAGAGGAGCAGAGGGCACCCAGGAGCTTACAATCTAGAGGAGCAGAGGGCACCCAGGAGTTTACAATCTAGAGGAGCAGAGGGCACCCAGGAGTTTACAATCTAGAGGAGCAGAGAGCCCCCAGCTCACACATGGATTTGCCCCCAGCTCATGGATTTGCCCCAGCTCATGGATTTACCCCCAGCTCATGGATTTGCCCAGGTCATGGATTTGCCCCCAGGTCATGGATTTGCCCCCAGCTCATGGATTTGCCCCCAGGTCATGGATTTGCCCAGCTCATGGATTTGCCCCCAGGTCATGGATTTGCCCCCAGCTCATGGATTTGCCCCCAGCTCATGGATTTGCCCCCAGCTCATGGATTTGCCCAGCTCATGGATTTGCCCCCAGGTCATGGATTTGCCCCCTGCTCATGGATTTGCCCCCTGCTCATGGATTTGCCCCCAGCTCATGGATTTGCCCCCAGCTCATGGATTTACCCCCAGCTCATGGATTTGCCCCCTGCTCATGGATTTGCCCCAGCTCATGGATTTGCCCCCAGCTCATGGATTTGCCCAGCTCATGGATTTACCCCCAGCTCATGGATTTGCCCAGCTCATGGATTTGCCCCCAGCTCATGGATTTGCCCAGCTCATGGATTTACCCCCAGCTCATGGATTTGCCCAGCTCATGGATTTACCCCCAGCTCATGGATTTGCCCAGCTCATGGATTTACCCCCAGCTCATGGATTTACCCCCAGCTCATGGATTTACCCCCAGCTCATGGATTTGCCCAGCTCATGGATTTACCCCCAGCTCATGGATTTACCCCCAGCTCATGGATTTGCCCCCAGCTCATGGATTTACCCCTAGCTCATGGATTTGCCCCCAGCTCATGGATTTGCCCCCAGCTCATGGATTTGCCCAGCTCATGGATTTACCCCCAGCTCATGGATTTGCCCAGCTCATGGATTTACCCCCAGCTCATGGATTTACCCCCAGCTCATGGATTTACCCCCAGCTCATGGATTTGCCCAGCTCTCACCTGGATATTGCTCCAGGCCTCCAGCTCCGGTGTTCAGGGGACCCAGATGCCGCCGGGCAGCGCAGGAGCGCCTGCCCGGTCCTGAAGAGTGCGTCCTTGTAAAGGGGAGGCGGCTGCGTGCGTGCGCAGGTCACGCGGTCCGGCCAGTCAGGTGGTACAGAGACTCAGTACCACCTGATTAGCCGGACCACGTGACCGGCTGCGCCTGCACGCAGCCGCATCCCCTTTACAAGGACGCACTCTTCAGGACCGGGCAGGCGCTCCTGCGCTGCCCGGCGGCATCTGGGTCCCCGGCTCAAATCTCGGGGGGGGCAATTGCCCCATTGCCCCCCCCTGGATCCGCCCCTGGTGTCCCGGTTTAAGACCACACTGGAGTGGTCCACTCTTTGAAGATTCCCGCGGCCCCCCCAAAGAGGATAAGGTACCTATCGGAGAAAAGCCCTGATGACCCTATGACATCCTGAGGGACGGACCTGCCGAGAAGAGTGCCTTCCAAAGGGGTAAGGTCTGGCTGGAAATATTGCTTAACCTGTCAACATCGGCTCAATACAACTGGACCTCTGTGGAGACATCAGTACATACTATCTTTCCGTTTTTTTTCCTGAGTTTGCAGATATCTGCCCAGGTAAACCGCAGGACTCCTGCGAATAATATATAGACCTTACTACTACTGCAGGTACAATAAGATTGTCTAATATTTGATGTGTGAATTATCCACAGTTGGCAAGACTGATTATCCGTGATATATAACGAACTATTGGAATAGACTGCTACTAAACATCTGATATTTGGACTAACCACGTATGCTTGGACAGACTACAGCGGTCTGATAGAGACTATCTAAAGATCAGTTATACAGACTGTCCTGCAATTTACCACTTCAATTAAAGTTTGGGAGCGCCCTCCTCCAACTCCATCTGTATTTCTATATTTGTTTTTGTTGGGTAGTTGGACAGACTGCCTGGAGGAGTGGATTGGCAGCACCCCTCTACTATAACCTTCTTTTCCATCAGCGCCAACCATCCGACACTCTTAATTGGTTATTGTTCAATGTAAAAAAAATTAATTCCCCGTTTTTATTAAATATTTATTCAACCGTTTTTTTCATTTGCAGCAATAGGTCTCTTTATTTATTTTATAGGGTTTCGTAGCCATTTTTCAGGGATTTTTTCAGCAAAATTTGTTTTCGATTTCTTTAAAATGGCGTTTCTTTTTTCTGTAACAGACCTTTTTATTATTATTCGTAGGACCTGCTATATTATTTCCAGGTATTTTCATACTTTTTGGCTTTTTTCGGCAGCTGGTTGGTGGTCTGTTCAGTGGGTCGTCGTTTTTTTTTCAGGTTATTAAGGTGGTTTTGCAGTGGACCGTTGGATGCATTTGGCCATTCCTCAGATAAAGTCGGCATTTTTTTGGATCAATATAGCTTTTTTTGTTAGTTTTTCTAATCGATTCTGCTGTCAGTCATGGGGGGGGGCAGGCAGGCAGAGCTCAGCAGTCAGCTTTTGTGTAATAGCGCCCTCTATTAGTCAGTATTGTAAGTGCTTGCTCTTAGAACTAATAACCTATGTACAAACTTTATTTTAAAGGAAGAGTTGCAGTAGCATCCCTCTATTAGTCAGTATTGTAAGTGCATGCTCTTAGAACATTAAAATCCTATATGCAAACTTTATTTTAACCCCTTAGTGACCGGGCGGTTTTACACAAATCTGTCCTTTAGTGACCGCTGCTGTTTTTACGTTTCTGCGCTGTTAGTGTTTAGGTCAAATTTTCCTCTTACTCGTTTATTCAACCCACACATATTATACACCCTTTTTACCGCCATTAAATGGACTTTCTAGAAATACCATTATTTCCATCATATCGAATAATTTACTATAAAAAGAATTTGAAATATGATGAAAAAAATGGTAAATACACTTTTTCGTAATTTAATCCCCAAAATCTACAACCACCAAAAAAGACCCCGGCTAAAGAGTTTCAAAATTTTGTCCCGAGACTAGAAATACACAATTTTTACATGTTTTTGCTTTTTAACCCCTTCACTGCTGAGCCAGTTCACCTATGTGCGCTGCGCTCATTCTGACCATTTTGTGTTAATTATTTTGAGATGACAGCCTAGGTCCTATTTAACTAAACACCCCCAGACAAAAAACTTTATAAAAATAATTTTTTTTTTTTATTTTATATCCTTTATTATTTATTTATTTATTTATTTTTAATTTTATTTTTAAACCAAACCTGGTCATGTTTGGTATCATTGGAAAGGCCATGATCAGACCTTTCAAATGATGTCAAATATGACCATCTAGCTGGTCATGGATCATGGTCATGGATCGGGAGATAGGGGAATCCTTAGGATCCCCTTATCTCTACATGGCAGCTAGATGGTTAATTGGCCCACTGACATCCTCACACATATGGTGAGGTTGTCAGTTGGTGGGGGTGACCTGGAGGCTTGGCTGACATCCAAGATGTCAGCCCCCCTCCAGGTTTGAATTGCGTTTTGGCGCCAATTAGCGCCAAAACGCGATTCGGCGGCGAAATGGTTAATGCTATACACTGCTGAAAAGGGGAGACTCTCCCCTTTCCAGCGGTGAAAAAAGCATCTCCCTAGTTTAAATGGTTGGGGAGATAGAGGACTCCGAAGGAGCCCCCCCTCTCCTCTATTGATTTGAATGATGAATGATTTGATTTACTGATGTAAATCACATAGGCAGGCTTCCTCCCTGCCAGATCGCCGAGGGATCCAGCGAGGGAGGTAAGTATCGGGCGGGAGGGGGGTTAGGCGCCGCTGACGTACCCTGTACGTCCGCGGGTCTAAGGGAGACCCGTGGGCAGGACGTACAGTGTATGTCAGCGGTCCTTAAGGGGTTAAAGAGTTGTAATAGCACCCTCTATTAGTCAGTATTGTTAGTGCATGCTCTTAGAACTGTAAAATAAAAATGTGAACTTTACTTTATAAATAGTGAAACTCTATTCTCCTATATAACGATAATTAAATGCGTAAATTGTGACTGCATAACCCTGTGTATATCTGGCTCTGACACTAGCCAGTGCCTCACCAGCCACTGACCTGACCGCACGTCACTGGCGTTTCGGTTACCTTTCGGCCCCAATTCAGAGCTCTTTAAATAACCCTGATACTGTGTCAAACCAAAGGGAACTCAGTTGCTTCTGCAAAAATAGTGGAGTAACTGCATTCCCAAAGCGTTCCCTCTGTACTTGACCTCTGTAGAGGCTCATACCCGATCTAACACATAAGAGGTTATAAACAAAGCACCGAAATTTCGGAGGGTCTAATGCTAGGTGATTTGGTCCTGAATCTGCTCGGTTTAGGTGTTGCCTATACTGCACCTATGTGAAGACACGACTACTGAGTAGCAAAAATATGCATTACTTGGTAATAAAAGTTCTTAAGTGTAAACTTTTAATATGTGTTCCATGGGTGCAGTGTGCACATCCTATGAATGGATTAGGCAGTGGCTGAGTGACAGGCAACAGAGGGTTGTGGTAAATGGAGTTTAATCGGCGCAAGGTCTTGTTACCAGTGGGGTACCTCAGGGGTCAGTACTTGGACCCATTCTCTTTAATATTTTTATTAGTGATATTGCAGAAGGTATTAATGGAAAAGTATGTCTTTTTGCTGATGACACAAAGATTTGCAACAGGGTTGACGTTCCTGGAGGGATCAGCCAAATGACAAATGATTTAGGTAAACTAAAAAAATGGTCGGAGTTGTGGCAATTGAGTTTTAATGTGGATAAGTGCTAGATAATGAACCTGGGACGTAAAACCCAAGGGCTGAATATAGAATATTTGATACAGTCCTACCTAACCTCAACATCTGAGGGTTGGGATTTAGGGGTTATTATTTCAGAGGATCTAAGGATACGTAGTCAATGTAATAGAGAAGCAGGAAATGCTAGCAGAATGCTTGGTTGTGTAGGGAGAGGTATTAGCAGTAGGAAAAGGGAAGTGCTCATGCCACTGTACAGAGCACTGGTGAGACCTCACTTGGAGTACTGTGTGCAGTACTGGAGACCGTATCTCCAGAAGGATATTGACATCTTAGAGAGAGTTCAGAGAAGGGCTACTAAAATGGTGTATGGCTTGAAGGAGAAAAGTTACCAGGAAAGGCTTAATGATCTTAACATGTACAGCTTGGAAAAAGACGAGACAGAGGAGATATGATAGAAACATTTAAATACGTAAAGGGAATCCACAAGGTAGAGGAAGGGAGTATATTTAAATGGAAACAAAGTAGCAAAACAAGAGGACATAGTCTTAGATTAGAGGGGCAAAGGTTTAAAAGTAACATCAGGAAGCATTATTTTACTGAGAGGGTGGTGGATACATGGAACAGCCTTCCAGTTGAAGTGGTACAGGCCAAAACAGTGATTGAATTTAAGCAAGCATGGGATAGGCATAAGGCTATCCTAAACAAAAGATAAATCCAGGTAAAGTATCCATGTAATTGGGCAGACTAGATGGGCCGAAAGGTCCTTATCTGCCGACATTTTTCTATGTTTCTATGTTTCTATTGTAATGGGCCGCACACTCAGTGACTGGAACTATTGTGCTGCCAGAGAATTGTACTATAATACATTCTGTGCAGATCATGTAAAAAGCACTGGAGAATTTACCATTCTAATCTACTTATTTTCTTGGCTTTTATGGAAGGGTTGTGTTAACGCATTCCCGTATAGAAGCTGCGTTCGGGATAAACCATTTAATACAACGTGCTGAATCTAGGGCACTCTAGATTAAATCAGCTTTAAGGTTTTTTCAGTTTATGATTTTGGTTTTAAAACTAAAGGTGTTATTCAGAGAGAGACAATATGGCCCCAAAATGTAACCGGACACCGAAATTCAGCGTACGGTGACTTCTCATGGCCATTCAGCTATTCAGAGAGCAGGCAGTTCGCCAAAATTTGGGCGAACTGCCAGCAAGTATGGTGCCTGTTTGAAGGCAGTGAAATCCTCCATAGAGAATCAATGGTTAAGTCGATTCAGAGAACACCGAACAGTAGAGAAAAGCTGTCGTAGTGCCCTGATGTTCTGTGTTTTCATTTGTCAGGTTTATTCAGGCGAACCCCATAGGATTGAATTTTAAAAAATTTCCCGTTTTTATACAATATCTTATAAACAGTTTATTATTTTATTCTGCAGTAAAAAAGTCTCTTTATTTATTGATTTTTTTTAGGATCTTTTAGGCATTTTTCAGGATTTTTTCGGCAAAATGTTTTTCCATTTTTTTTAAAAAGCGTTTTTTCTTTTTTCTGTAACAGACCTTTTTATTATCATTCATTGGATCTTATATGTAAATTCCAGGCATTTTCGTTCTGTAGTTTTTTTGCAGGCATTTCGCCAAAATCTGGCGAACTGCCTGCTCTCTGAATAGCCGAATGGCCATGAAATGTCACCGTACGCTGAATTTCGGTGTACGGTTACATTTCGGGGCCAGTTCGGCTCTCTCTGAATATGGGGAAATTCACTGTTCAGTGCCATTTCGGGGCCAGATCGTCTCTCTCTGAATAACCCCTATACTATTTAGGTAAAGTCACAAAAATTACTTAAATCCCTCCGTATAATCAGAACTTTGAAAAAGCTTTCAGAGTATTTATTAATATTATGCAAAGGAAAAAAGTGTGTGACCACTCCCGTTTAAATAAATGAATCGTTACGTATCTGCTGGCTTCAATAAACAGCACTGTCCCCCCCCAATGCTGGCAGGATAAATATGAAAAAAGGTGAAGTAGATCTGCAAGAAAAAATGACACAGACATAGTGCAGACCGCAGATATACAAATTAAAATATCGAGCCCCCGCTAAAATAGCAATCACAAGATGTCAGATCAAATCAGGCATATAACGGGTTCTTTTTACCCTCTCCTGGTTAGGATAGATTGCCTCCTGCTGTCCCACCGTCTGGAACACCACCAAAGAAATCCTTCAGATTAGGTCACCGATCGGTAGTGCAGGATTCGAGCTTGAAAAATAAGTTGCAAGCCAGGGGCTTCTCCAAAGAAATTATTCTTCTTATTTTTTTTAACCCTTTAACGCCGCAGGACGTTCCAAGACGTCCTGGCGGAGGACGGGCTTTGAAGACGCGAGGCGTACAGGTATGCCACGCTGTCTTCAATGGGGCCGCCTCGGCCCCTCCCCTCAGCCTGCGCGCGTTGACTCGTGGCACGCGTCATTGGCTGCACAGGGACGGCCTGAAATCAAGCCGTCCCCTGCAGCCAATGACGCGCACTGCACGCAGGCTGCGGGGAGGGCTCCGAATCAATGCCGCGCGATGGCACCTGTCGGCGAGGCGTACCTCTTAAAGGGCGCCACCCCTGCGTCCTTAAGGGGTTAAAACTTAAAATAAATTATAAAAGGCTGGAACACAATCCAACGCGTTTCGTCTTTAATACAAGAAAGTCTTCATCAGGGTTTATCCTTGATCTTTTTTCGTATTTATTAATATTAACCTGATTTTTTTCAGTTTAAACCATAGGAAATAATACAAAACACCGCTACGGTAGGACTACCACGAATGTGATCGTTCAGGTCCTACAAAAAAGTAACTACAATACAAATGTTCAGTTTTATAAAAAGTAATCAACTTCTGAATTAGAGTCTAAGCTCTAAAATCACATGACGCCAGTTTCACACACAAGGAGTCATTGTTTAAGCATTCTTTTAGGTTCATTTAGCTTGTGTCATTGTCATGGTGCCATGTGGGAACAGCTGTTAAAATAACTTCCAAAACCAACCACATCAGGGCAGGTAATGTGGAAACAAGACGTCAATACTGTCACATCTGAAGCCAGAGAGGGTCTGGGAAACTTAAGGGATTATTCAGAAAGCATCGAAATTTAGGTGGTTTCTCTTTTGGTGCACAACGTTGCGCTTTGGCTATTCCATTTTGACGACCCTACGGGGAATTCACTATTAACTGCAGGGTCACTGAAGTGTGCCGAAGATGGAGGTGACAAAGACCGCCGATCAGACCGCAGCACTGCAGGAAAAAAAGAACGGAACTCTGCTATTCTTCTAAAAAGTGTTTAAACTAATAAAAATGCATTAAGATGTGTATAATGATAAAAAAAAGTCTTAGAAAAAAATAATAAGTAATAGGAGGGTTATAGGGAGATGTTATATGGAGTAATAGGAGGGTTATAGGGAGAGGTTATATGGAGTAATAGGAGGGTTATAGGGAGATGTTATATGGAGTAATAGGGGGGTTATAGGGAGAGGTTATATGGAGTAATATGGGGTTATAAGGAGAGGTTATATGGAGTAATATGGGGTTATAAGGAGAGGTTATATGGAGTAATAGGAGGGTTATAGGGAGATGTTATATGGAGTAATAGGAGGGTTATAGGGAGAGGTTATATGGAGTAATATGGGGTTATAAGGAGAGGTTATATGGAGTAATAGGAGGGTTATAGGGAGAGGTTATATGGAGTAATAGGGGGGGTTATAAGGAGAGGTTATATGGAGTAATAGGAGGGTTATAGGGAGAGGTTATATGGAGTAATAGGAGGGTTATAGGGAGAGGTTATATGGAGTAATAGGAGGGTTACAGGGAGAGGTTATATGGAGTAATAGGAGGGTTATATGGAGTAATAGGAGGGTTATAGGGAGAGGTTATATGGAGTAATAGGAGGGTTATAGGGAGAGGTTATATGGAGTAATAGGAGGGTTATAGGGAGAGGTTATATGGAGTAATAGGAGGGTTATAGGGAGAGGTTATATGGAGTAATAGGAGGGTTATAGGGAGAGGTTATATGGAGTAATAGGAGGGTTATAAGGAGAGGTTATATGGAGTAATAGGAGGGTTATAGGGAGAGGTTATATGGAGTAATAGGAGGATTATAGGGAGGGTTATATGGAGTAATAGGGTGGTTATAGGGAGAGGTTATATGGAGTAATAGGAGGATTATAGGGAGGGTTATATGGAGTAGAGATGAGCTGTTCGGTTCGATCTGTTCGTAGTTCGCATCGAACATCGGCCGTTCGACAGTTTGCAAACTTCGAACTTTTTGGGATGTTCGCCAAAAATTCGAAAACAAAAAAATGTTTTGAAAAAAGTTTAAAAAATGCTTAAAAAAATACAAAAAAATCTAGAAATAAAGAGACTCTTTACAGCAGAATATTATAAGCAATGGTTTATTAGATATTGAATTAAAACAAGAATATTTTTAACATTGAAGCCTATGGGATAAAACATTCTTGTTACTAAAACATCAGGCAGACACGGCCCTCTAATCAGGCACTGTAGAGGGCAGCCTGCCGGGGCCTCCCAAGGATCCCCTTGAGGAGCATGCGGCCGCCGGATAACAGAGCTGCGACTGTGCGGGCTAGCCGCCCGGGTGCATGTGGCAGAGACAGGCAGCGCAGGGAGGGAGCCACTGCACATGTGGCCACGGCAGACCCCCCCCCTCAACCAGGATCCAGGGAGCCCCCACTGACCACCAGGCTAAGGTAAGGTGACACATTTCTAAAAAAAAAAAAACCTGAGGACACTTTTAAATGTCCCCGGGAACATTTAAATGCAGGTTATATGGAGTAATATGAGGGTTATAGGGAGAGGTTATATGGAGTAATAGGAGGTTATAGGGAGAGGTTATATGGAGTAATAGGAGAGTTATAGGGAGAGGTTATATGGAGTAATAGGAGGGTTATAGGGAGAGGTTATATGGAGTAATAGGGGGTTATAGGGAGAGGTTATATGGAGTAATAGGAGGGTTATAGGGAGAGGTTATATGGAGTAATAGGGGGTTATAGGGAGAGGTTATATGGAGTAATAGGAGGGTTATAGGGAGAGGTTATATGGAGTAATAGGAGGGTTTAAGGGTGAGGTTATATGGAGTAATAGGAGGGTTATAGGCAGGGCCGGTGCTAGACTATTTTGCCCCCTAGGCAAGACCAGCTACTTGTGCCCCCCCCTCAGAAAAAATTGTCAACTGTTAAAGTGTGTGGGCTAACACACACATTTGATCTGCCTCTTTATTTCATCTGCCTGTTTCCTCTGCCTTTCTTTCATCTGCCCCTTTTCTTACCTCTGCCTCTTTCTTTCATCTGTGCCTCTTTCTTCTGTGCCTTTCTTTTTCTTCTTTCTCTTACGTGCCTTTTCTTTCTTTCGTGCCATTTTTTTTTCCTTTCGTTCTTCTGTGCCTTTCTTTCTTCTGCCTTTTTTCTTTCATCTGCCTCTTGTGGCGCCCCCATGTAAACTGGTGGTGCCTGCACGTCACCATAAAATGCCTGCCTTCTGTGCTGCTAGCAGGGGTCCACTTTGCAAGCCGCCACTGTCGGCTACACAAGCAAGCAATGAGGAAGGGGTACAATAATGGAACCCAGGTTGAGGCCGGCTGCGCCCCTTCGTGTCAGTGCGCCCTAGGCAGTTGCCTAGCTTGCCTAGTGGAAGCACCGGCCCTGGTTATAGGGAGAGGTTATATGGAGTAATAGGAGGGTTATAGGGAGAGGTTATATGGAGTAATAGGAGAGTTATAGGGAGAGGTTATATGGAGTAATAGGAGGGTTATAGGGAGAGGTTATATGGAGTAATAGGAGGATTATAGGGAGAGGTTATATGGAGTAATAGGAGGGTTAGTACTGATGAGAGACTGAATGGGAGCGAAGAAGCTTAAGCATGTTCCCTGTTTAAAGAAAAGAGTAGAAAGTTGGGAGGAGTTACAATGGTTCCCCTTTTGTTTCATTATTATCCCTGGGATTGGGTCTCGGGGGCAGATAACAGAAAGGGGAGGGCCGGGGTAATAGAAAAGGGTAAGCAAAGGACAGATGAAATCAGTCTAACCATTGTCTTTTTACCACCCTACCCACCCTGTTTTTAGGTTACTGCCTGTTTACCGAGTCGAAAAGGTCACGTCGTCAGAGAGCAGCATTGACCAAGGATAGGGGCTAATGAAGTGGTGATTCTGCCAGTCATTTCAAGACCGCCCGTGGGTTCCCAAATGGAGTCATACCATGTCGCAGGAAGCCGGTTGGTGGTTTGTGCGGCCAAAGCCGGTGGATTGCTCTAGATATGGGCATGGTTAGTTGAGGTGCAGTCGGGTAATTTCAAAATGTTACATGAAGCCAGCTGGTGGTTTGTGCGGCCAAAGCTGGGGGATTGTTTTTTCAGTAAAGACATGGTTAGTTGAGGTGCAGTCAGATCATTTCACCACATTACACGAAGCCAGCTGGTGGTTTGTGCGGCCAAAGCTGATGGGATTACATGGACAGTTACTTCAGATGGTGAAATATGCGGCCCTGGCACGTGGAGAGGCGATAGAGGGGGATGATCTGGGGGTCTGTGTGGGGGTTTGTGCGGCCAAACACAGGTAGCCTCCTGGTTTGAAGATCCTCCCGGGCCTGCTATCTTCTATAAAGAGAGCAGCGCGTGGTCGCACTAGCTTAGCCACGTGGGGCCGGCCGCTATTTCTGGGCAATGCTGGTGGTTCATTGCGGTTGCCAGTGTTATCTGGCTGGATCTATGGTACCAGTGTTATCTGGTGTTACCTATTCCAAGAAAGCGAGGATCGCTGATAATTCTGCCACAAAGGCTGATAAATTTGGATTTAAAGCAAACAAAACCAAACTCCATATAATAATTACCATTTATGAAATTTCAATAAACCTTTTTCAAGTTTCTTCTCATATATCAAAGTTGAAAACGGGCGCGGCGCTGCACCATGGCGAGAGACAACAAAATCAGCCACAAAGCAATGTAGCGTCAGTCCTGTCTGAAATATCCTTCCTTAGACAGACTTTTTATTAGATTTCAAAGAACTTATAGCCAATCAGCATACAGATACATTTCTACGTCAGAGTTTAACCAACAGTGAGACAAAAATTACTATATTTGATTCAGAGATAGCTTTTTTCTAGCTTACACTGTTCACACACCCTTTCCTGCACACAAAGGAAATGGCTAAATTACACAGGCTAACATCCTATGCAAGTAAAAGACTTGCAGGGTTTGACACTTATAATGGGGGCTGGATTTCACACTAATGCAAGAATTAAAAACTACCTATCATATTAAAATACCTTTCAATCGTCTCATTGATCACATATACAATTGTGATCACAAAAATGGATAAAACAAACTAGACAATTAAACTAATTATACCTGGGGCCATAGTATCCTCGCCTAATACCTGTACGATATACGAAAAGGATTCCCCAAGGAGGCCCTTTATGAGCATAAAATACACTTATCTATCTAGATTCACTCTTCCAGCGAACCACACTTGGAGCGTAGGCAAAAATACCTAATCTAGACATTAAATAACTATTTATTCGCATTTCCCAAAATATAATTCACCGAACAAGAAAAGTATAATAACTTGAATGTAAAAGTTCATTTATCTAATGATCAACATGAGTCAGATCTATATCTGTGTGTTTTCCTATGTTCAGCTTCACTCCACAGACCGCATACACACCTGCATTCACACACACTCTCAAGAAATAAATTCTCATTTTCCCAAATCCATTCCTTTCTCACACTTATCTAGGGGATTAAATAAAAAAAATAATATTCCATAATCTAATACCGTAGTCCACAGTGCGAGATCAAGGTTTGGTCTTTTTCAACATCCCAGCTTGAGACGCATAATCATTAAATGTCATCAGAGCTCCCACCATAGGGACTCCTGAACAAGCTGTCTCTTTGCGCTGGTTGCTTATTACCTGTGACCTTTGACCTTGACACAAAATGTCCATGATTCGTTCCATATGCAGTCATTGTGACTGTCAGGTTTCTTGATGATGCGATACGGTTGTAGCAACAATAAAGAAAAGAAAAAAGAAAGAAAATATGGTATACCCCGCTAATCATATACATCCATTCATTCATTATCACTCTCAAGTGCACGAAAACAATAAAAATGTTAATTTACACAAGAAGAGACACAGATAATAAATTTTAAAATTTCCCCTCAAAGAAAATTATACTACTTCTGACCCATTGTTAGAGAAAAATATATATACGCAACTTTGGCTCAAAAGGGAAATAGCCGAAGTGCATACTCCACCCACTCTAAATATCAAAAATAATTAATTACTATCCTATTCAGTCTTGTTCGGTGTTTTGAAACAAACCCGGTGTTTATAAAACACACCGATCTTAAT
Source organism: Leptobrachium leishanense (assembly GCA_009667805.1). Taxonomy (NCBI): domain Eukaryota; kingdom Metazoa; phylum Chordata; class Amphibia; order Anura; family Megophryidae; genus Leptobrachium; species Leptobrachium leishanense. Next base: position 26,052,232 of record CM019074.1, on the reverse strand, counting down.
AAAATCAGAAAAATAAAAACAGCATTAATTTTACCGAATTAAAACTTCCCATTTACCACTATATATGTCAAGAAACGTATTTATGCAAATGCATTAAATTATATGTTCCTAAATACATTAATTAACTCTAATTTTAATTGGATGTGATCTCCAGTAATCCTAAATGTGTCAGGGAATTTGAACAATATTGATTGTAACCAAACAACAATAATAAAATATAAAATAATAAAAGACACAAAATAATTATCACTTAGACGACAACACAAAGACAATCCATCAGCATATAAAAAATATATTATCTTCTTCTTTCTTTGTCTTCTGTCTTATTGGTTGAAAATAACAGTTTTGTAAAACTGACATGCCTTAAGTTTTATTTCCAAATCAATGATCTTCTTTAATCGCATGATTTATTGATGAGTTGTTGATAAGATTGGTGTCTGATAATTTCTTATTATCTGGTTGATGTAACATTGCAATGTGAAATGATAATGTGTTTGAGTAAATCTCCTTCAATTGCAACAGCTTTATCAATATTGGTATTCAATAATCTTCCATCTAGCTTGAGCAAAGTTGGCATGCATGGGTAATTTTCACCTAAAGTAAAAACTTGGGAAAAAATGTATTATTAGCCTGTCAAAAACTTTAAAATTTATATGGTTAAAATACTTTTAAAATGGAGAAAAAAAAATGCAACACATTTTTTTGGACCCAAAGAAAAAGGAGTGGTCATGAGAGAGAGAAAATGGAGGAGGCTAAGAAAAGAATGTGAAAACTTCCTTTTACTTTTGCAACATCACCATTTTTTTCTAAAATGCTCTTCAATTCAAATAAAAAAACACATAACAAAAATATCAAACTGGGAAAGAAAGTATAGAAGGGCATGTTAAAAACTTGACGCGTTAACTAGCAAAGTTTTCAGAGGAAACTCAGAGAAAAAGATTATTAATAAACATTTAAAACTACAATCATTATTAAGGATATTGGTTAAAACAAACATTCAAACGTGAGGTGTTTGTGCAGCTATTTTACAACCTGTTTTATTCCCTCCAAGAATATTCAATGGGGGCACAGTCATACGTTGTTGCACTTCACACCAAAAGACAAAAACATCAGATAGCAAAAAATAAAACTAGACATATGGCTACCACTGCAGAAAAAAGAAACAAACAAACAATACTCAGATACCAAACTACAACCTTCCATCTCCCTTAGTCAACTAAAATAAAACAAAAACAAACCACCTTCTCTCATTTGAAATCTGCCTAATTTCCTTTGTACAGCGCTACTAAACCTGTAGGCGCTTTCCTTTAAACTTTCACTCAAATCCTTCAGCTTTATATCACTTCATCCTCTTAGATTTTAAACAATTAAACATGAACCTAGATATATATTCCATTATACAAGTTACAAAACCTGTAAATGACCTCAGTCAGCCATTTTGGCAAAACATATAACCTATATTAAGGTGTGGTAAATCCCTTAGTGCTGGACTCAAACAAAGACCAGAGGAAAATAACCGACCACGCCTCTTTTGGGAAAATTTATAACTTATATTAAGGCAGATTGAGCCCATCACCTTGATACACTAATTTTTTTATATATCATACATCAACTTATAACATAACATTCACGTGTAACCTGCCTTGTCAGAGTATTGACTTTCTATGTTCATCTTTCAAACATAAGGTAAGAATAAAAAAAGCACTCATTCTTGAAATTTACTGTAAAAGTAAAGCCCTATTGTCTCCATTTCCTGTTCCTTTTTTTTTTTACACGAGGCAAGGCAGTAAAGACACATAGAAACAAAGCAACCTGTTTTAAGAGAAGCAGTCCCTATACATAAATTACATATAAAAAACACAATATCAAAACTACGAAATACAAAACATCAAAGATAAACACATATATTAATAGTTAGTAAAGACAAACATTTAAATAAACAGACGTAATCAATGGCAAGAAACAAAATAAAACAAAAACAAACATGCAATCTGAAAGAAAAAACAGTTTGCAAATCCTTTAGAATCAGCGCGCAAACACAGACAGCAATGCAGCAAAAAAATAAAAAATAAAGAAAAAAATGGCAGCAGCGCGCAAGAAAATAAAAAAAATAAGAGGAAAAAGAAAAAAAGTCTCTCAATGGGAGATAAAATTATTTTGCTATATGAGAAGAAATTAAAATCTAATCAATTAAAATAAAATTCTCACAATTACAAGATATGGACAACCCATGAACCCAGAAACACCAGAATTGAAGTACAAGATAGACACAGAACGGAGACAATACAACTAGAAACATCTCTTTTCTTTTTTTATGAGTTCAATTTCCAGCATATACAATACACTATACTCAACACAGCGGGTGAGTTCAAACAACACACGTGAGGTCCTCAAACGATTTTTCCTTTACTACAATACATAAAATGACAAAAACAAACAAAGACAAATAGTCCAACCTTGCACCAAAAAAAAAAAAAAATCAACAAGCTCTGAACCATAGCTTTAACTTCAAGGAAAATAAACAAAAACCAAGCCTGGAGGCAAGTTTGCAAAATCTGAACAAGCAAATGTAAGGATACATTTGAATGGCAAATCCCACTTCAGACAGCAACTGATAAATTTGGATTTAAAGCAAACAAAAACAAACTCCCTATAATAATTACCATTTATGAAATTTCAATAAACCTTTTTCAAGTTTCTTCTCATATATCAAAGTTGAAAACGGGCGCGGCGCTGCACCATGGCGAGAGACAACAAAATCAGCCACAAAGCAATGTAGCGTCAGTCCTGTCTGAAATATCCTTCCTTAGACAGACTTTTTATTAGATTTCAAAGAACTTATAGCCAATCAGCATACAGATACATTTCTACGTCAGAGTTTAACCAACAGTGAGACAAAAATTGCTACATTTGATTCAGAGATGGCTTTTTTCTAGCCTACACTGTTCACACACCCTTTCCTGCACACAAAGGAAATAGCTAAATTACACAGGCTAACATCCTATGCAAGTAAAAGACTTGCAGGGTTTGACACTTATAATGGGGGCTGGATTTCACACTAATGCAAGAATTAAAAACTACCTATCATATTAAAATACCTTTCAAAGGCAATGATTTTTGGCCTTTGATTATAAATAAAAGACGTGACCTTTTCAAACTGCCAACACTTTTGTCATGTGTTTTTATTTATGGGGAGAGCGGGGCGGGGGGTGGGGGGGATGGTTTGGGGGGTTGAAGGGAAGTAAAGGTAACTTAAGAGAAAGGTAATGGCGGAAGAGAAATAAGGGTAAAATGCTTATAGGGAGAGGTTATATGGAGTGATAGGAGGGTTATAGGGAGAGGTTATATGGAGTAATAGGAGGGTTATATGGAGGTTATATGGAGTAATAGGAGGGTTATAGGGAGAGGTTATATGGAGTAATAGGAGGATTATAGGGAGGGTTATATTGAGTAGGGATGAGCTGTTCGGTTTCATCAGTTCGCATCGAACATCGGCCGTTCGACAATTCGCGAACTTCGAACTTTTGGGACGTTCACCAAAAGTTCAAAAACAAATTTTTTTTTGAAAAAAGTATAAAAAATGCTTAAAAAATACTAAAAAATCTAGAAATAAAGAGACTCTTTACTGCAGAATATTGTAAGCAATGGTTTATTAGATATTGAATTAAAACAGGAATATTTTTAACATTGAAGCCTATGGGATAAAACATTCTTGTTACTAAAACATCAGGCAGACACGGCCCTCTAATCAGGCACTGTAGAGGGCAGCCTGCCAGGGCCTCCCAAGGATCCCCTTGAAGAGCATGAGGCCGCCGGATAACAGAGCTGCGACTGTGCGGGCTAGCCGCCCGGGTACATGTGGCAGAGACAGGCAGCGCAGGGAGGGAGCCACTGCACATGCGGCCACGGCAGACCCCCCCAAAACCAGGATCCAGGGAGCCCCCACTGACCACCAGGCTAAGGTAAGGTGACACATTTAAAAAAAAAAAAATCTGAGGACACTTTTAAATGTCCCCGGGAACATTTAAATGCAGGTTATATGGAGTAATATGAGGGTTATAGGGAGAGGTTATATGGAGTAATAGGAGGGTTATAGGGAGAGGTTATATGGAGTAATAGGAGGGTTATAGGGAGAGGTTATATGGAGTAATAGGGGGGTTATAGGGAGAGGTTATATGGAGTAATAGGAGGGTTATAGGGAGAGGTTATGTGGAGTAATAGGGGGGTTATAGGGAGAGGATATATGGAGTAATAGGAGGGTTAAATAGAGAGGTTATATGGAGTAATAGGAGGGTTATAGGGAGAGGTTATATGGAGTAATAGGAGGGTTATAGGGAGAGGTTATATGGAGTAATAGGAGGGTTATAGGGAGAGGTTATATGGAGTAATAGGAGAGTTATAGGGAGAGGTTATATGGAGTAATAGGAGGGTTATAAGGAGAGGTTATATGGAGTAATAGGAGGGTTATAGGGAGAGGTTATATGGTGTAATAGGAGGGTTATAGGGAGAGGTTATATGGAGTAATAGGAGGGTTATAGGGAGAGGTTATATGGAGTAATAGGAGGGCTATAGGGAGCTGGTATACAGAGTTATTTGGTGGGGTTATTTGAGTCGGATATAGGGCAGTAGTAGGATTTATAATCAGGGAAACATTTGACAGTACATGAAGCAGTAGCTTTGTATCAGAGTATTGTGAAAGCTTTATGTCCATGTGATTGCTTAGTAGAGGAGGAACTTTGTCCCTTCCAACCCAGAAACATTCCTGTTTGTTGGTAGAGCCGGGTCTCTTGCTGTGTTCTCCCTGCTTATTAGTTTGTGTATACTGTGCTTCTCCCGGTTGCTGTTTCATGCTGATCCTCACACGGATATCATTTCTGTGTTTTGGTATCGGTATTCCTAGTTTGTGCATGATTTTTCTCTCTTGTGTATGGATGCACCTGTAGTGTCAGTGTTGTATTAGTGCATTGCTTGCAGATTCTGCGTGATTTTATTGCATTTTATGTCCATTCCAGTATACAATGCTATCTTTGACATCCTTCGCACTGGTGGCACTCTTCTTTATGCAACTATTGGGGCTCTATTTTTATGTGCAGTATTTTTGTGGGTGGGGAAGCATTTTTCGAGAGGATTGTGTGTACCCTCCTAATCCGCTGGTTACCGATAAGAGGACCAGAGGCAAAGTGCTGAGAAAAGGTAAGAGTATGTATTAACTGATGCTTAACCGTGTAGTGAGTCCTCAAGACGTAAAAGGCATAAATCAGTGATTTATATATATTATAAATTTAATAATCTGATAGCATTTTTGTTTGTTTCCTGAAAAACATAATCCTTATATTTGGGATCGGATCGCCATAGCTCATACAAGAAGTTGAATTACAAAACTGCAAATAAATAATCAATGGCTAACCTTGGGGAAACCAACTATTGGTTGGCTATGCATCATGGGATATGTAGTTTACAAATGCTTGGGGAACAACTTGGAATTCATTTATAATGAAATAATATGCCCCAAATCTACATCTATATAAGGTTTCCAAGACACTTTAGGGAGGAGGAAAGCAGGGGCGTAACTACCAGGGGTGCAGAGGGTGCCACCGCACCCAGGCCCTTGAGTCCAGGGGGCTCACACTCGCCTGCCTGGGCCTGCCTATATTTTATATATACAATTCTTTTTTGAATTTATTTTATACTTATTTGTGAGTTTTACTTTTGAGCTCTGTGATACACTCATACACACCACATATTGCTGTTAGTTTTGTTGCTGTGGAACTCTGTGATACGCTCATACACACCACACATTACTGTGAGGTTTATTGCTGTGGAGTCTGTGAGATACAAATAGTGCACATTACATTAAAAAAAATGGGATGGACTGAAGAGGTCATAGTGGACCTGGAAAAAAATGTGACCCTGATTGTTTGGAGTCAACAATGTGGACCTGGAGGGGGACCAATGCATGTTGACGGGAGGGGGCCAAAATATGTTTCTGCCTAAGGGGGGGCCCATCATGGTTCCTGCACCTGGGCCCTGAGGTTTCTAGTTATGCCTCTGGCGGAAAGGTAAGGATGGGCAATCCTTTCCACCATTTGGTACAGTGTAAAGTGAAAATGGTGCAAAATTGTGCAAAGTTTTCCAAATTGAATTGGATCCGGTGTCAGCTGATAGACAGGCTTCCATCCCTCTGTTTTAACAGGCTGCCACAGCATGCAGGAACAATTAATGGGGGTATTCAGGGGCTAGGGGGCACACTCAGCTCTACATGACCAATTAAAACTAACAGGGTTGTTAAAAAAGCAAAGGTTGTTCTTTTGTTCCCTGCACTTTGAGGATTTAAATTCACCAACCCTACGGTAAAGCCAGCAAAGTGCAGGGAACAAGTCCCCGAATGCATCCGAAAAACCACCGAATTGAACAAAAAATTGCCGTAAAACTGCTGAATCGATCCACAAAACCGCCAGTAGTTTTACAGAAGTGAATGAAAAAATATGTTGTCACTGAGCTTGTCTAGCTTTCCTACTTATTTCCGATTATCATGTCATCTATCGTTCCGTGCAATTATCTAATCTACAATTTCACCCTGTACAGGGTTCTCCAAGATCAAAGTCCCTCCTAACTTGGATGCTTTGGTTATCGGCAGCGGGGTGGGAGGTCTGTCGGTTGCTGCTGTATTGGCCAAAGCTGGGAAAAAAGTCCTGGTTCTGGAGCAGCATGATCAGGCAGGAGGAAGCTGCCACACCTTTCAAGAGCGTGGATACGAGTTTGATGTAGGTATGGAGTCTTACATAAAAGATACATTTTGTCTTCACAGAGGAGTCATACTCATTACAACATATGCCCATGGCCTCCCTCTCTCCCACCTCTCCCCCCTACAATCCATTCAGAATGCCTTTGCCAGGCTCATTCACCTCACCTGCCGCTCCCTTCAGCGAGTCCCTTCACTGGCTCCCCATCCACTCCAGAATTAAATTCAAAGTCCTTACCCTGACCTACAAAGCTCTCACTAACTCAGCTCCCCACTACCTGTCCTCATTAATCACCAAATACACCCCAGCCTCCTCCCTAAGATCAAACAGTGACCTGCGCCTAGCTTCTCCCTGCATCACCTCTTCCCATGATAGACTGCAGGATTTCTCACACACAGCCCCCATCCTCTGGAACGCTCTCCTTCGTACGGACAGACTTTCCCTGTGCATTATAATTATATTAAAGAAAAATACTTTTTAATTTAGTAACACCTAAGGCTAATGTCAGACGAATGCAGTCTGAGCACACTCTGCATGCGTGTGTAGCGCTGTTTTAAGATATGTTGCTGCATTTACTTGGTTTGGCCACCAGAGGGAGACAGGCGCAATATGAACTATACTGGACACAAACGGAACTACAAATTCCATCGTGCTTTGCGAGAGAGACAGGAAGTGGGTGGGAGAGAGAGAAAGACATCCGCAGCCTCGTACGAAGGAGAGCCAGTGTGAGCCGAGCGACGAAAGGTAGAAGATGCACGTGAGACTGCCAGGGATCGAGACCAGGCCGAAGAGCAGGCGCTGCCTCGCGGGTGCTGCTGATCAGAGACAGTGACTTGGCGGAGACCTATATATATATTTGCTCATTCCAATCACTGGCCAGTTGAATATAGTACCCGGGTACCTGAGTTCACACACACCTTTTTGAGACATTACTTTCGCGGGACTTACATTCCAGAAACGAAGGGGTTAAACTTTCCTTTTTGCCGCCGCGTGTTTTTTCCCGCATTACGAAGTCCTGTCATTCATATACCGTGTTTACATTATATATGCCACTTTATTGGGATCAGTAAAGTATATAATCTATAAAATCCACAACAGTGCTGGTGTATAATTATTCTCTAGTGCGGTGAGACTAACCCGAGGTTAAATTCAGCGGCTCCTCTAGGAGTGAGCGCTACACGTGGGGGCTCGTTCCGTGATTCCAGTCTCTATAATAGAACCACATTTAAAGGGTTAATTATGGATCCAGACACTGCTGCCAAATGGTGTGAGGAGCAAGATAGCCAGATAGAGTTCAGCATAGTCATGGATATTCCTGCAGACACTTGGGCCGAAGATCAGATTCGCCGGGCCGTGGCCGCGCTGACACCAGATCATCGGGGGTTAATCCTGGACATTAAAGCTAACCCGGATACTTCACACACGTATGTTCTTTTTGAGTGGAGAAAGGGTGTTCCAGTGTGTTTTCAGGGCGCAAGCGTGAAGCTGACCGATGAGGTGGAAGTTCAACTGATTCAGCCAAGTGCACCACGTGGTGATCCCGCGAGTGTTCCCGCGCCCAGTGCGCTGGCCATGATCGGGCCTGAATTCATAGTGGCTATTGGAGATTTGCTGGCTAAATGTCAAAGAACAAGCCCTCCACACACTAACTTTGGTTATCAACGGTTGAGGAATTTTACAGGAAACGTACCAACTCCGGCGGGAGAAGAAACCTTTGAAGAATGGGTAGAACAGGCGATGCAGGCTCTGGATGAGTGGGACGTCCCTGAAGCGCAGAAGAAGCAAATAATTACTTAGAGCTTAAAGGGACCTGTGTCAGAGGCTGTCAGAAACCTGAAATTGAGTAAGCAAGACTGCACTGCTTTAGATTACCTAAACGTATTACAGGAAGTCTTTGGGCGAACAGAAAAGGCTGCTGAGCTCATGTACCAGTATGAACATACTTACCAGCGAAAGGGTGAGAAGATGACTGAATATATGAGGTGCCTAGATAAGATTCTGCACCAGATACTTCTTAAGAAAGGGGCCGAACCGGCCACAATAGATAAAATCCGAATGCAGCAGATATTGAGGGGCACTCAACCTCTAGATCCTGTGATGTTACAGCTAAGAACCAGAGAAGGTAACCGAGAATTGAAATACCTGGAACTAATTCGAGCTGTTAGAGAGGAAGAGGCTCTGCTAGAAGAAAAGTCTTTAAGGAGAGGAGAAAGAGTTTACGCACAACCAGTAAGACATAACGAATATCTGCAAACTGAAGATGATTCGTTGGACGCCTATGGATCTGAAGTTGACGGACAAGAGCATCTGTTAGTTCCTATATCCACAGAGAGTACTGCCAAAGAGCCAACCCTTCCTGCATATAGTGAGTTACACAAGACGGTTAAGAAGGTGCAAGAAGCTCAAGCTGAGCTGAAACAAGCGCACACTAACCTGTGCCGAGTACTTTTGAAGGTGGCAGAGACACAGACCGATATGCAGAAGTTCCTCACTGATATGGGGACAGCGGGAGTTGCTATGGCGTCTGGCCCGGGTCCTTCAACCGAGTCACCACGAACAAGTGTGTCTCCGTCTACAAAGAAGAGATGTTTCAACTGTGGGGAAAAAGGTCATTTCCAATCACAATGCAAAAGCCAAAGGCCTGAAGGAAATAGAGTAGAAGAGTTCCTAAAAGCCTTGGAAGGGCTGCTATCTACCTCACAGGCGGGAAACGCCAGAGGGCCCAAGTGAAGGAGCAAACTAGGTGCCCAATGGTTGAAAACCACTCCAAAATTAAAGCCAGAACCGAAAGGCCGAGAGGGCCCAGAGTTTTGCCAACTGCTGAGCCTACCAGGACTGAAAGAGTTACTCCCTTAGTGTCCGGTCCTATGTCATGGGGAAGCAATGCACACCCAAAACCTACACGGGTCAAGAAGAAGGCCAGGGTACAGCGAACTGGGTTTAAACCTCCTGCGGCTACGACAAAGTTTCCTGACCAGCTGATAGGTCCTTCTCCCATCGTTCCAATCCAAGTGGAGGGAGTCTATACAATAAAGCTCTGTTAGACTCAGGGGCTCAAGTGACGTTGATCTATCGAGACTTCTACGAGAAACACTTGAAGCACATATCTCTACAGAAATTAAAGGACCTTGAGATCTGGGGTATCGGAACTGAAAAGCTTCCCTATGACGGATATCTACAGGTGAAGTTAGAAATCGAATCCGAAGTCATCGGACAGTCTGGAGGTTGTGATGCATTGGCCATTGTGTGTCCTCGGCCTTCAGGGGCCAACAGAAGTTCTATGATAGTGGGGACGAATACTGATCTGGTGCGATGTCTTCTGACTCCCATAGTAATGGAAGAAGGTTCTACCAGGGGAGTACACCCGATGTTACGTCCGGTCTATCAGCGAATGGTCGAAGAACAGAAGGCACCTGCCGAAGTGGGGCGCCTGTGGAGATTGGGAGGAACAGAGAAGGTTCTGCAATCAGGAGAAGTGGTGAGTTTCCGGGCTTCAGTCAAGTTGAATGGATCACAACCGGGTCCCTACGTGGTACTGGAAACTGATCTCAATTATGGGAGTGAAGCCGGAGTAGAAGTAATCCCTGAAATAATCTCCACAAGAGCTTTGAAACGGACATGAGGAAGAGTCTCAGTTAGTGTGTGTAATGTGTCTGATTCTCCAGTGAACCTGAAAGCACGAATGCCCATCGGGCAAGTAGCGTCCGCTACGCCTCTCTCCCCTACCGATTTAGGGGGGGAGTGAATAAAGAGATTCCAGCTGAAAGGTTCTATCCCAAGGACGCTCCCATTTCACCTGAATGGAAGAAACGTCTTCAGTCCCAGATCCTAAAATGGAGGGACTTGTTCTCGATGGATGAGTTCGACATGGGTTTAGCTAAGAGTACTGAGCATCGCATTCGACTACAGGAAGATAAGCCGTTTCGAGAAAGGTCAAGACGAGTTCCGCTGGGAGACTTGGATGATCTAAGAGAACAGCTGAATGAACTACAGAGGACTAAGGTGATTCAAGAGTCCAGGAGTCCGTACGCCTCTCCAATAGTGATGGTTCGGAAGAAGAATGGTTCTATCCGTCTATGTATAGACTATTGCACGCTAAATCAGAGAACCATTCCGGATCAATATGCCACTCCTCGGATAGAAGATGCCTTACAGTGTTTGTCTGGAGCAAAGTGGTTTAGTGTAGTAGACCTGCGAAGTGGGTATCATCAGATACCAATGCATCCTGAGGACAAAGAGAAGACTGCGTTCACCTGCCCACTGGGGTTCTTTGAGTTCAACAGAATGCCTCAAGGCCTTATGGGGGCTCCCGCCACGTTCCAACGGTTAATGAAGAAGACAGTCGGGGACATGAACCTGATCGAAGTGTTGGCGTATCTCGATGATATTATTGTGTTCGGGAAGACTCTGGAAGAACATGAGCAGCGGTTGGAAAAGTTCTTGAAACGGCTCCACGAAGAAGGGCTGAAACTGTCTTTGGAGAAGTGTCAATTTTGTCTACCTTCCGTTACGTACTTGGGACATGTTGTTTCAGCAGAAGGCCTTTCGACGGATCCCCGAAAGTTGGAAGCCGTAGCTTCCTGGCCTAGACCCCGAAATGTTACTGAACTTAGATCTTTCCTGGGGTTCTGCTCATATTACCGAAGATTCGTAGGAGGATTTGCCAAGATAGCTCAACCCCTGAACAAGCTCCTACAGAAGGAAGACGCAGGAGAAAGCCCCAAGGCCTCTGATCAAAGTTCGTCGGCTCCGGGGCCAAGGAAGGCTCGAGAATCCATCCAAGAAGAATGGACTAATCAATGCGAAAGTGCTTTCACGAAACTGAAAGAGAGTCTAACTCGAGCTCCTGTCCTGGCTTACGCTGATCCTCATAAGCCGTACGAATTGCATGTGGATGCCAGCAGAGAAGGTCTAGGGGGAGTCCTATACCAAGAATATGGTGGGTTGTTGAGGCCTGTAGCGTATGTGAGTCGAAGCCTTACGCCTTCGGAGAAGAACTATCCTACTCACAAATTAGAGTTCCTAGCCTTGAAGTGGGCGGTAGTAGACAAGCTGAAAGATTATCTGTATGGAGCCGAATTTGTGATAAAGACTGACAACAATCCTCTTACGTACTCGTCCTTACTACGGCGAAACTGGATGCAACGGGACATCGGTGGTTGGCCGCTCTGTCAGGGTTTCGGTTCAGCCTTAAGTATCGCCCTGGAGGGAATAATCGAGATGCAGATGCTTTGTCAAGAAGACCCTACACTACAGAATGGACTCAGCTAACTCCAGATGGGGTACAAGCCTTGTGTCAAGGAGCAGAGCGCCAGGTCAAGGGAGTAGTTGAAGCAGAAGCTATAGGAGTCATGGCTGCGGCCGTCCCAGAGTTTTATTGTAATCCTACACAGCTGAGGGATGAAAGTCTGCCTACGTTTTCGAAACAGGACCTGAGAGCCGATCAGACTAGAGATCCTCTGACTGCGTTAACAGTAAAAGCCATAAACAAGAACCAAAGGGAAATTCTACTAACAAGTTCCCCCGAAGGGGCCCGATTGGTATACAAAGAGTGGGAACGGCCGAAGATGTTGGATGGGGTGGTCTACCGAAGGGGCCCCTCGAACAATGCTGAAGAGACACAACAGTTGTTCCTTCCCACCAAACACAGAGAGGGTGTGCTGAGATCATTACACGATGACCATGGGCATTTGGGTGCAGAGAGAACTTTTAAGTTAGCGCGAGACAGATTTTATTGGCCCTGTATGAGATCTGAAGTTGGAAGTTACTGCCATTCGTGTCTGAGGTGTATCCAGAGGAAGACCCTACCAACTCGAACTGCTCCAATGAGCCACCTACAAAGTCAAGGACCCATGGATTTGGTGTGCATTGATTTCCTGTGCTTATTGCCGGATGCTAGTGGGCAGGGAAATATTCTAAGAGTGACTGATCATTTCACACGTTATGCCCAAGCTTTCTCTACTAAAGACCAACGTGCTCCTACAATAGCAAAGGTTTTGATGGAGAAGTTTGTTGTTCATTATGGCCTACCAAGGAGAATCCACTCGGATCAGGGCAGCGACTTTGAGAGCCGGCTTGTTGGGCAATTGCTGGAACTGTTAGGAATTCAGAAGACCCGAACCACTCCATATCACCCTCAAGGTGACGCCCAACCTGAAAGATTTAATCACACGCTGCTAAATATGTTGGGGACACTGTCAAACCGAGAGAAGCAGAATTGGAGTCGTCACATAGCTACACTGGTGCATGCGTATAACCGTACGGAGAGTGACGCTACTGGATACTCGCCTTACCGCCTTACCGACTCATGTTCGGAAGAGAAGCTCGACTGCCTGTTGACTCGGCATTTGGGTTATCTCTTGATCAGATGTTTGTGGCCTCTCATAAAAATTATGTGGATAGACTTCGGGAAAAATTTGGCTTCTGCGTTTGAACAGGCCCGTTTGACCTCAGGAAACAGAGAACAGAGGAATAAGCAAAACTATGACTTGAGAGTTCGGATACAGGATCTACAACCCGGTGATAGGGTTTTGTTGAAGAAGTTGTGTGTTTCTGCAAGGCATAAGTTGGCGGATAGATGGAGTTCTCAAGTCTACGTTGTCTGCAAGCAACTGCCGGGTCTGCCAGTTTACCAAATCTGACCGGATGGAAAGGCTCTTAAAAACTGGCACCGAAATCATCTGTTACCTTTTAGGGAAGCTGTAAGGATACCAGTTGGAGACGAACATTCTTTGCTGAATCCGCCTGTCCCACGCTTGACTCCCGTTACTCGGTCTCAGCAGACACGGGTTGTTGAAGAGCGTGAAGGGGATAGTGAGGAAGGAAGTTTTTGTCTGGACTGGGTGCGCTCGCCTGAGCCCGAAAAGGTCATTCCAGTTTCCGAACGGTGGGAAAGTAACCTGTGGCCTGAGGCTCCTGAATTCCAATTGGAAGTTTCCGAGACTTTGGAAATCCCTGTAGTTCCCGAAAATGTGTCTTTAGATTATAGTTCTATGCCTTCACTGGAAGGCTCATATTCAGAAGAGATGTCTGCTCCAGTTGTGGACGAAAGAATTGAGCCCGAAAAAGTGGCATTCCCACCCGAAGAGGAGATGATTGAACCGGAGTCTAAACATTCTATCCGACCCCAGAGAGACTCACCTACGATTCACCAGGACATAGCACTGAAGAGGCTGTTACCACAGTGCGAAGGTTGCCTGAAGTGTCTGCTATGCTAGCTGAGGTAGTCAGGAGTATGAGTCAACTTGAGGATGTATATCTGACCCATTGTATGTTTGCTGCTGAACCAGAATATATTGCTTAATGTAAATGCTGAAATGTCATGTAACTGTTACACTTCCTTGGAGAGACCCAAGAATTCAAGGAGGGGAGAGTGTAGCGCTGTTTTAAGATATGTTGCTGCATTTACTTGGTATGGCCACCAGAGGGAGACAGGCGCAGTATGAACTATACTGGACACAAACGGAACTACAAATTCCATCGTGCTTTGCGAGAGAGACAGGAAGTGAGTGGGAGAGAGAGAAAGATATCCGCAGCCTCGTGCGAAGGAGAGTCAGTGCGAGCCGAGCGACGAAAGGTAGAAGACGCACGTGAGACTGCCAGGGATCGAGACCAGGCCGGAGAGCAGGCGCTGCCTTGCGGGTGCTGCTGATCAGAGACAGTGACTTGGCGGAGACCTATATATATATCGCTGAGAGGTTTTGCACAGAGACATAGTTCCGGTTTGGACCCTGAGTAAGGAGACCGCGATGATCCATTGGGAGTGCAGGCGGTAGGCCGTAGTTCTCGTTGCGGAGATCAGACAAGCAGGAGAAGTGGATCCAGTGGCACAGAGCTCCAGTGTAATCCAGCGGAGAGACATCCTTGATCGGGTAGTGGAACAGATTGTCTAACGGATGGGTGAGAGGCCTTCCAGGCCACAGTCCCACGTTTAACGAAGCACGCTGCATTATTGTTTAAATCTACAGGGCCCCAACATGACTAGTCAAAGATTTGCTCATTCCATTCACTGGCCAGTTGAATATAGTACCCGGGTACCTGAGTTCACACACACACACCTTTTTGAGACATTACTTTCGCGGGACTTACATTCCAGAAACGAAGGGGTTAAACTTTCCTTTTTGCCGCCGCGTGTTTTTCCCCGCAATACGAAGTCCTGTCGTTCATATACAGTGTTTACATTATATATGCCGCTTTATTGGGATCAGTAAAGTATATACTCTATAAAATCCACAACAGTGCTGGTGTATAATTATTCCCTAGTGCGGTGAGACTAACCCGAGGTTAAATTCAGCGGCTCCTCCGGGAGTGAGCGCTACACGTGCATAACGGATGGACGAACGTACTGACGGAAGACACTGTAGACACCACACGGTCCGTTTTTCTGACGGATGTAGAAAGAAAAAAAAGGGAAATATGGGAAACAAAATTATTAAAAATTAAAAGACAGGTACAGTCAGCCATACCAAAAAACTTCTGAGCGTCAACGTGATGGACATCGCAAATGCGCTGCGTCTGACGTTGCGTCATCACGCACACAGGCCGCTACGCAGACACAGTGTACCCTGGGTGTCCGTCGTAGCGGTTTTACGTTGAGGCCTAAATGGCGTCCATTGCCATCTGCGTGGTGCCTGCGCACTTCGGTGCGCACGTACTTTGTGTGTTGTCTGTATTGATCACAAATCAATGCTACGACGGACGTTAAACTGTGCGGCGACACAGACGTGATGACTGCGTTCGTCTGACGCTAGCCTTAAGCTGTTCATGTTTTTACAAAAAGAAAATAATTTAAAAATGGGGGCTATTTTATTTTTCTTTCCATTGGGGAGGGGGTTTATTCATTTTTACAAAGAGGAAAAAATAATATAAAAAATTGTCTAAAAAAATTATATGAAAATTGTCGAAATAAAATATTTTGGGTGCTTTTACACGACACCATCACTTTTCC
Source organism: Leptobrachium leishanense (assembly GCA_009667805.1). Lineage (NCBI taxonomy): Eukaryota > Metazoa > Chordata > Amphibia > Anura > Megophryidae > Leptobrachium > Leptobrachium leishanense. Next base: position 26,036,542 of record CM019074.1, on the reverse strand, counting down.
CAACACATGTTTTGTTATATGTAATAATATCAAAACATGCTCAGACATCGCTGGTTTCTAGACGCCCCCTCCAATAAACCACTCATTTTGTATTACTTTATTCCTTTATTTTTTCGGCATGGTTTTGCTGCCCTGTGTATTGCCTCAAACCCATCGCAAACTGCAGCACCAACTTGTGCGTTATCAAATTGTATTGAAAGCATGTTTTTATACAAAGCAGACTGACTTCGCCCGGAAAGGATATTTTATTTTTGTGAGGAAGCCACATGGCACCAAATACCCATACAATGTGTGCATAATCACTTACATGCAAATTTTCCAGGTATTCACTATGTTGGGCAAATGCATGAAGGAGGTATGTTTCGTGTCATCATGGACCAGCTGACGGATGGACAACTTCAGTGGAACCGACTGGCCAATCACTATGACTCCATATCTATTGGGCACCGTGTGTATCGACTCTATGCTGGCAAGAAAGAGTTTCCTGATGCCCTGAAAATGCAGTTCCCAGGGGAAGAAGAAGCCATTGATAAGTTCATGTTCTTGATGAAGGTATAGATATGTAAACCGGCCAAATGCAGGTATTGAGATTGCCAACATGCATCATTTACAGCCATGTTGAGGTCACCTGTAAGTCCACACATGCAACCCAGATGTATGTGATGTGTGAGATTGGGTTTCCTGTGTTTCTGGGGAACAATAAGGGCCCTATTACATTCTGCGCGCAAACGTTTGCGCACGCGCAAAAACGCATTAACGCGAGCGGCAAAACCCTTTGCGCTGAACGTCGTATTACAATGTCAGCGCAACAAAAGCGCGTATACGACTACCGCGGGTGAACCTGCGCGAACGCTGCACGAGCTTACTGTACGTCGCGCGTCCTATACTTAACATTGTGAGCGCAAATGCATTTGTGCGCTGGTACGCGGATGGTATTACAATCTATGCACAATTTGTAACGCACAGCCTTTGCGCGCAAAATTTGTGTGCAGAAATACAATTGGATCTTCAGAACAGGGAATATTGAGAACATACTAGAAAAGACCGATGAAGTACAGGGACTTGGCAACTCATCCATTCTAACAGAAGGCCGTTCAAATTGGAGCGAAGATTCCGTACACATGGAGAAAAGCAATGGGCCAGAAAAGAGTATGAGATAACAGTTACAAATATATTTCTCTTCCTGCAGAAGGTGGCCCGTCACGTTGCATTGTTGGGTACCCTAAAAATACTTCCCGAAGCTTTAATGAGACAGCTCCTGCGTTCCCGTCTCTTGCACTGGATTTCTCCAGTCTTCCGAATGTCAGAGTCCAGTCACCAGGACATTATGGACGGCCTGACCCGCAACAAAGACCTGCAGGCTGTCTTCAGCTATCTATTCTATGGTGAGTAAAAGACAATGGTCCATGAAGGAATCACAAACCTCTCTTTTTCCATGAAGGAAAAGTAGCTCCTTGAGAGTTATTGTGGAAATGGCAAACATATGGGAAAATGGTTCACACTGTACAGGCACAAGTTAAGCTCTTACAAAAAGGGAAGTTGTTGTAGGGCTCTGTCTATGGTTAAAATGAGTTTGGGGTTTCACATATGCTTAATGTTACAGTTACAAGTACTTATACAGCGCCAACAGATTCCGTAGCGCTTTACAATGGGGAAGCACAAACAGGACATGGTACAAGAGGAAAGACAATCCTGCCCGTAGGATAACTGTCCAGGTAATACAACACTTTAAACCAAGTGCTCAGGCAGATATCCCGTGAGCTTACAATCTAATGGACAGGAGTAGCTGAAACAAATGGGAGCAGTGGAAAGGTGAGACTGGTGGCCAGAAGAATATCGTAGGGTTTGCATGGGAAGGACCAGAAGATTGGGCTTAGTATGAGTAATTAGAGAGAGAAGTGATGACAGCTGGAAAGGAGAGGTGAAATTAGAGACCGGCTCTGGGTGGGAGGGTGGATGGGGACAGCAGAGGGAAGAGAGATGTAGGTGAGTCTGTGAGAGTATGCAGTTGAAAGAGAATGAGGTTGGTGAAAATGCACAGATAGCTACCAGTTACGACGTGTAGGGGGAGGGAGGGAGGGAGGGTGGGATGATGAGGGAGAAATAAACAGATTTTTTTCATGTAGAGTTACTCGTCTTATATAGCTTCTCCGACATCACTAAAGATCACAACGCTGAAATTAATGCCATAGCACTTACTGAATGGAATGCATAGGAATCAAGGATTCTTCTGTGTCAGAATTGCAAAGATCAGAAAGACAATCAGTCCAAATGTATGATGCTCATTTAATTAAGCAATTAGGTTTTCAAGCTTGAGAAAGACCATATGCTGGTGGAAAAGTTGCTTGCACATTTCAATTTATTATCGAGGAGTGCCCAGTAGCTGCCTTGGGAAATTAAAATACCATCTGCTAACTGGGCAGCATATACCAACTAGAGAATTGGGGGTGATGTATACGTTTAAAGGGAATAAGAGACGGTGAGACTATATTCTAACAGTGACACAATTTATTTTGAAATCATTGGAGTATTGAAGGTATTTTCATTTGCTCTCATGGTGATAATTCTATTTTAGAATTTTGGGTCCTTCCTCTGTAATCCAGAATATTACACATCATCCCAAATATGTAATAATTGTATAGAGAGAGACATCAAGATAGAGAACCTAAACTCCCAACCAGCTATTAATGAATATTCAGAGAACAAGCAACTAGGGGAAGCAATGGGAGCCCCTTCCTTGCACACCAGACACACGCCAGTGCTCTCCCACAGGATGCTGCTATGCCCCAGACACAAATTCTTGGAAGGTGAGAGGCACTCCAGGTGTAGTGTACATGGATCTTTATTGGGATGGGGATGAATCAAGGCAATGTTTCAGTCCAAATACGCCTCAATCATGTCACACATGGGGAAAAGTCGCCTTGATTATTTCCCCATTCCAATAAAGAAGCACTACACCTGGGGTGCCTCTCATGTTCTTGGGAGTTATTGATGGATGGCAGCTTAAATTATATAAATAAGGGTTAGTTAATTAAGTTCCACTAAAATATCAGGAAGAGCAGAAGACCCATAGATGTACCCTTCATACATAGAGAGAAAGAAGAAATATCTCCAAAAATAGATAATTTCCACATAAAAATATATTCTTATCCCCTTCACTTCTAAAAACCGTGCATACCGGTATTTGCATTAAAAAAACCACTAACAATGAAAGGCAGTACATGAACCCTCACCTACACAATTTTGTAAATAGAATGACAACACAGCGCTTAAAGAGACCGAAGTCCAAAAAAGACAGTGGGGTAGATACTCAATATGTCCATAAACCGAAGTCGTTATCCTTTAGGAGATGATCTTCTCAAAACAGCATCGATGAAATACGTACTGTGCGGAGAAAACACAAAAACAGAGGACCAAAATTGCGCAGTAGGCCAGTACCCACAGTAAGAGTATTGCACATCGATTATCAACTCACATTCTGTGGAGCCCACAACCGGCTCCCAGGAATAAGGCGAGCAGGGACTTTATATAGGTTGCCCATAAAACCTTCCAGCGACTTCTTCAGGGTTCACCAGAGTGAGGACATGGTTAGGCTGAGGGTGATTGGGAAAGCAGTCCTTGTGTCCAGGTATGGAGGTTGGATGGGTGGTTGCTCCTGGGAGAGCACAGTGGTTCTTGGGGGGAATACAGAGGGTCTTGAGGAAGAAAACACGGTGGGTAGATAGGGGAAAGCAGGTCTTTCAGGCGCTTGTATTGGCTGGTCTTGTTCTTAGCTTCATTGTTGTCTCCTGTTCCTAAGAACAAGACCAGCCAATACAAGCGCCTGAAAGACCTGCTTTCCCCTATCTACCCACCGTGTTTTCTTCCTCAAGACCCTCTGTATTCCCCCAAGAACCACTGTGCTCTCCCAGGAGCAACCACCCATCCAACCTCCATACCTGGACACAAGGACTGCTTTCCCAATCACCCTCAGCCTAACCATGTCCTCACTCTGGTGAACCCTGAAGAAGTCGCTGGAAGGTTTTATGGGCAACCTATATAAAGTCCCTGCTCGCCTTATTCCTGGGAGCCGGTTGTGGGCTCCACAGAATGTGAGTTGATAATCGATGTGCAATACTCTTACTGTGGGTACTGGCCTACTGCGCAATTTTGGTCCTCTGTTTTTGTGTTTTCTCCGCACAGTACGTATTTCATCGATGCTGTTTTGAGAAGATCATCTCCTAAAGGATAACGACTTCGGTTTATGGACATATTGAGTATCTACCCCACTGTCTTTTTTGGACTTCGGTCTCTTTAAGCGCTGTGTTGTCATTCTATTTACAAAATTGTCACTCGGGTATTTAGAGAAACCCCCTATACAGCATTCAGCGAGTGGGATAGGTACCATTCCGGTGGGCGCTTCACCCCTCTTTCCTTTCATTGTACCTCACCTACACACCCTTTAAAAGCAGGATTGACGTTTTTCCTTTAGGACAGAATATTCAGTTAGACCTTCCTATTGTTAACCCTGTCACAGCACTGAAAGAAAACGTTCAATAAACTTTAATGCTGCATTACAACAGCCAGGGAGAGGGACCAATACAGAGAGAGCTCTGGGGTCACTCACTGCTGTACAGGGATACGATTCAGGAGGTTAGAATGACTGAAAATCCCTGCACAGTACAGATACAAGGTGTTACTGTAATTTCCATATGTAGGCTTTAGGTCACATACAAATATTATGTTAATATATTCTGTTGGTATTTTGGGGAAGTTGCATTGCTAATAATCTCATTGTGATCACTACAAATCCCCATAAGCAGGAGATCTCACCATTTATGGTCTATTTTATCTCATTTACTGCATTTAACTGAAAGGCTGTGTAAAATAGGGCAAGATAAGGGACACCGTCTAGTGTTTAGAACCTTTCATCCAAGCAATATTTCTGTAGAGTAAAAATTAAAATTATTAAAATAAAAATTAAGAAAAATTACATTATTTAAGTCTTTTAACTATCTCTTAGTAACCAATTTTATGCAAAATTGCTATTTTATTCATCATTTGAGTGTTAACATGTTTAATGCAAACGATAACATATTTTTTTATTTCAAGAAAAAGCACGTAGCAGAGAAATGGTTAAGCATTAGCCATACGTCCCATGTTTTTAAGTGAATATTATTATACTATTTACTGGTTGCATAGTGAAAGGGTTAGGGGGTGCTACTTAATTATACTAATTTAATTAATTTGCCTCACTATTAATTAATAATTACTATTAATTAATAATTACTATGAATTAATATTAATTCATAATTAATATTAATTTGTGTGACTCCATAAGGGGTATGTAGTTTACAAAGAGCCAAATTCTGAGTCCCAGGATTTACTTGCTATAAAATGTTTTTTAGCCTAAAATTTGTATTTTCACAGAGCGGCAAAAAGAAAGAACAGCATCCAGAGTTCTATTAAATAGATTTAAAGCATCTGCAGAATCCACAATCTGGTTACGTCTTCTAGACCCAGTTCACATAGAGGGTTATTCAAAGATATCCGAATTGTGGCCTAAAGGTAACCGAACATTGAAATTCAGCGTACGGTCACCTTTCTTGGCCATTCGGCTATTCAGAGAGCAGGCAATTCGCCAAATCTTGGCGAATTGCCTACACATACGGTGGCTGTTCGTTGCCTGTTCGAGGGAAGTGAAAACCCCATAGAGAAGCAATGCTTTGTCTATTCAGAGAACAAAAACCAGCAGTGAAAGTTTCCCGAAATGCCCTGCCATTCGATGGTTTAATTCGGCAGGTTTATTCAGGCGAATCCCATAGGCTTCAATGTTAAAAATATTACTGTTTTAATTCAATATCTAATAAACCGTTCATTATAATATTCTGCTGTAAAAAGTCTCTTTATTTTTAGATTTTTTAGGACCTTTTAAGCATTTTTAGGGATTTTTTTGCAAACATTTCTTTTCCGTTTTTTTAAATCGTTTGTTCTTTTTTCTGTAACAGCCCCTTTTATTATCATTCATTGGATCATATGTAAATTTCAGACATTTTCGCTCTGTAGTTTCTTTGCAAACAGCGTTTCACTTTTCAAACATTCAAGCAAACAGTTTTTTTTTTTCTTCACCTCCTTCGTCTGCGGTGTTGGCTTTTTCCGGCGGCTGCACTGCGTGTGATCTGCTCCTGCTCGGGTTTTTCTGGCGTTTTCAGCAGGTTAATTCAGATGTTTTTGCGGGTTTCGGTGTGCGCTCGCCCTCGTTTTGCGGTGAGTTGTCGGCGGGTTCGCGGCGACTTTTCCCTGCATTTCAGCGGCCCTGTGGTGCTTGCTGAATACACCGCAGGGTCGTTGAAATGGGATTGTCAAATCGAACCGAACTGAAGAGAACGAAAAAGTCACCGAACGTGCGGTGACTTTTCGATTCTCTTTGAATAACCCTGTATGTCTTCTATATACAAATACACTTTGAGCTCTCCTTGTGGATTACCCTTTGCTACCATTCATTAACTTTTCATAATTGGTTTACGATTGTTTAGATTACAAGATTGATAAACCAATTAGACTGTAAACTCATACACTTGTTATCTAACAATCCACAGTACAGAAAAGAAGACTGGGCGGAGGGCTGGATAGATTAACCCTACGTTACACAATAAGAGAAGTCATTCTTCTTGAAGCAATTGGATAAATTAAAAGAAGAATAGAAGCTTTTTTTCACAATAAGATTAGTTTGGGACCATATAACATATGCAGTAAATCCGGCGACTCATTCTGATTTTCTGTTGTCCACATTCTTCACCTGTAATTGATCTAACCTGGCGTTAGTCACGGAACTCAAAAAGGAATTTAATTAGACGAAAACGTCTCGGAATCCTGTGTCTTCAATTAAGTATTTTTTCAGCTGCCTTCAGGTCCTAGCAGTAGGAAAAGGGAAGTGCTCATGCCACTGTACAGAGCACTGGTGAGACCTCACTTGGAGTACTGTGTGCAGTACTGGAGACCGTATCTCCAGAAGGATATAGACATCTTAGAGAGAGTTCAGGGAAGGGCTACTAAAATGGTGTACGGCTTGAAGGAGAAAAGTTACCAGGAAAGGCTTAATGATCTTAACATGTACAGCTTGGAAAAAAGACGAGACAGAGGAGATATGATAGAAACATTTAAATACGTAAAGGGAATCCACAAGGTAGAGGAAGGGAGTATATTTAAAAGGAAACAAAGTAGCAAAACAAGAGGACATAGTCTTAGATTAGAGGGGAAAAGGTTTAAAAGTAACATCAGGAAGCATTATTTTACTGAGAGGGTGGTGGATACATGGAACAGTCTTCCAGTAGAAGTGGTAGAGGCCAAAACAGTAATTGAATTTAAGCAAGCATGGGATAGGCATAAGGCTATCCTAAACAAAAGATAAATCCAGGTAAAGTATCCATGTAATTGGGCAGACTAGATGGGCCGAAAGGTTCTTATCTGCCGACATTTTTCGATGTTTCTATGTTTCTATTATAAACAAGCGGTTCGTCTTGATGAGTGTGGCCCTTAAATAACTCCTTAGCACTAAAATGTCGATTTCAGTCGAGCTGCAAGCTTTGCTTGTGGTTTGCCTGTTGCAGAAGATTCCTGTAAATGAGTACTTATTCAGAGAGAGCCGATCTGAGCCCGAAATGTCACCGAACAGGGAATTTCCCCGTACAGTGACATTTTGGGGCCATTCCGCTCCGCTATTCAGTGAGCAGGCATCGTGCCAAATTTTGGCGAACTGCAAGCAAGTACGGCGCCTGTTCAAAGGTAGTGAAATCCCCCATAGAGAAGCAATGGTTAATCTATTCAGAGAACACCGAACAGCAGAGAGAAGTTGCCAAGTGCCCTGCTGTTTGGTGGTCCTGAATCCCATAGGTTTCAATGATAAAAATATTCCCATTTTTATTCAATATCTAATAAACCATTTATGTTAATCTGCAGTAAAAGTCTCTTTATCTATTGAGTTTTTTTAGGTTCTTCTAGGCATTTTTTGGGCAAATTTTTTTTCTGTTTTTTTTAAAAGCGTTTTTTCTTTTTTCTGTAACAGACCTTTTTATTATCGTTCATAGGACCTTCTATGTAAATTCCAGACATTTTCGTTCAGTAGCTTATTTTGCAAACAGCGTTTAAATTTTGAAACTTTCAATCATATTGTTTGGTTTTTTTTACCCCGTTCGTCAGCTTGTCGGCATATTCCGGCAGCTGGTTTGCGCGTGATCAGCTGCCTGGCAGCTTTTTCCGTTGTGTTCAGCGTGTCTTTTGCAGCGGTTCTGGCAGGTTTGCTGCGGGTTTGCCCTGCACACCGGGGACCCTGCAGTGAATGCTGAATTCACCACAGGGTGGGGAACTTTGATTCCCCGAAGTGCAATGAAGTGCGGGGAACGAGAGAGCACCAAAATGTCGGCGACATTTCGGTGCTCTTTGAATAACCCCCTTTGTATGCTTTGCATAGGAAGCATTAAGTTGTTGGTAGACAGAATATAACTGGTGAGTCCAAGACCTCAAGCTGGTACTTAAAAAAACCAAAACGTTTTAGATAAATCCCATACCTTTTTTCTGTAACAGCCCTCTTTATTATCATTCCCTGGACTCATATGTAAATTTCAGACATTTTCGCTCAGTAGTTTCTTTGCAAACAGCGTTTCGCTTTTCACACATTCAAGCAAACTGTTTTACTAATTTTTTCACTTCACTCTTCTTCGATTTTGGCTTTTTCCGGTGGGTTCGCTGCGTGTGATCGGCTCCTGCTCGGGTTCTTCCGTGGTTTTCGGTGGGATAATCCAGATGTTTTTGCGGGTTTTCGGCGTGCATTCGCCAGGTTTTACGGTTAGTTTTCGTCGGGTTTGCGGCAGCCTTTCCCTGCAATTCGGGGACCCTGTGGTGCTTGCTGAATACGCCGCAGGGTCGCCGAAATGGGATCGCCAAATCGAACCGAATTGAGGAGAACGAAAAGTCACTGAACGTGCGGTGGCTTTTCGATTCTCTTTGAATAACCCTGATAGTTCCTGGTGTCCTACTGATGACTCTGTGCTACTCTGCTCAAGCGGTGTACTTTCCACAAGACTCCGTGGTGTCTTATGGACTTGGGGAGACAAAACCAGATGTTGTGCCCAGTCTGTGGGCCAGGATAAAATAGGGGCTTCCTTCTATCATGAGTCGAGACCTAAGGCCCCGTTCACACTGTGCGATTTATCGCGCGGATTTTGCCGCGACGTCGCAGCAAAATCCGCGCGACGTCGCGCTGTGTAGCTTCTCCAATGCATTTCAATGGAGCTGTTCACATCTTGCCGCGCGATGTCGCGCGACGTCGCATGTCGCGCGTCGCAGAAGCATGTCGCTGGTACATGACCCTTTTTTTCGATTTGCTATCTGCGATTTTGCGATTTGTATTGGTGGTGCTTTGCAAAAATCGCACAAAACAGCGATGTCGCGCAACGTCGCGCGACATTATCGCACCATGTTGCGAATATGAAAATCGCGCGGAAAGTCGCACGATTTTCAGATCGCACAGTGTGACCGGGGCCTTATATAGCGGCTCACTCGTAAAAGAGCCAGTAGGGAACTGCAATGTGTTGACAGCTTGTGCCATATTTATCCTTTATTGACTCCATGTTACTGACTGAGCTGAAATACGGGTCCTCGTTTGAAAAGGGAAGCATGTGCATCTCTAAAGGTATTTGGACAATGCCACAGAACCTTGAGTCAGCATTGAGTTAGCATTAGTCAATGAAGACTATCCGGCGCGGGTTTGAGGGGTATAACCCGTGTGGTGGTGATTGCCCTTATTTTATACACAGCTTAGGTTTGTGACTGAAATCACGCCTTGATGGGAAAAAAAATCTACCAACATTCTTGAGGGAGGAAAAGTCAATTGGGGCACCTCTTAAAAAAGTGGGTGGCGAGTTAGGTGTTTTGCCAAAGGACACCTACTGCAGAGGTGCTCTTGCTGGGATTCAAACCTGTGTCTCCCCGGTTATAGAGCCATTGATGTTGCCTCTACTCCACCCAGCCGGGTATTTAAGAGAAGAGTCCACAGACTTCTTCCTGGAGGCAATTAACTGGCAGGTGAAACATATGCATTTAGGTCAGAAAGTAGAAGACCACAGACTCTTCTTTTACACAGGATTAACTTGCTAAACATAGGTAATAAATAATGAAAATGATTTCTTCGTACCTTGGATTGATGCAGGTGATCTGCAAAAACAATGCGAATTGATGAGATTTAAACGATAAAAGAGTCAGGAAGAGTTATTAATAGCCTAATTTTTCATTGTTCACCAGGTGTCCCTCCCAATGACTCAAGCTTTATGATCAATGCTCTTCTAATCCATCACTACAAAAGAGGGGCATGGTACCCACGTGGAGGCAGCAGTGAAATAGCCTTCCATATGATCCCACTCATTCAACGAGCTGGAGGACAGGTTCTGGTCCGTGCCCCGGTTTCAAGGATCCTGCTGGACAATGGCAGAGCCACGGGTATGTAGTGTTCGTAGCTAATGGAGCAGGTGCTGATCCAGACACAAGTTTTGAGAAGGACACACTATCAATTTTGGGTAAGAGCTAGTGCTCAGTTCATAATTACAGCAGCATTGTTCGCCTTATAAGGGGAGAACGGACAATGTCACTGGCTTAGAACAATACAAAAATAATGAATTTCCCTCCCCACATTTTTACATTTACACTTTACAAGGACGCATGCTTGATATCACAGGAAAGGACAGACACTGACCTTTGAAATGACACTTGACCTTGTAGAGTTTTAGGAATCAGGGACACAGTGGACCAAAAAAAAAAATGTATATCATATAATGGGACTGCAGCACCCTGTGCGATCCCATGGATCCACCAGTGCAATGGAGTAGCAGGACAATTTAAGAATAGATCTATTACAGAAATAAATGAACATGGACTTGATTTAATTCGTTTGGGATTGTTTTTTGGAAAAGAAAATTGGCCACAGCCTAAAATTGAAAGTTGTGTGATGCTGTTCTGAAAAAAGTGGGCCAGTAAAATGTCTCAAAATAGCACATTTTCAGGTACCGCTACATACATTTTCACTACTGTCCATGGCTGCTTTGAAATCTAATGTTTAATTTAGGGTTTCAGTCTGATTTTCCCTGTTTCCCTGCCTAAAAAAGATTTTGATTTCTTTCCACTGCTTTCAGCACTTGAATTCTTTTTCAAAAAATCTGCTGATCTGTGCAAATGTTTTACTTTACTGTCGTGGTTTACCTAATCTATGTTATTTACCGGTCAATGAGGTGGAAGATTGGATGTTTAGATAAGGCGGCAGGGGTTAATTGTGTTGCTGAGATAAGAGATGGCAGCTAAACGAGATAAGAAAGGATCTTAAAAGCCTTCTAATCTACCACCTGGTGATGTCCTTTGAATAAAATCCCACACAATACAATGATTTGAGTCAATGATTGACCCATTCTCTCCATTCTATGGCCATTGCCACATAGTGAGGAGCAAGTGATGTAAAGATACTGTGGGGGGGAAGTTTACAAGACAAAAGATCACACAATGACACATCCAGTGTACATAGAGTGTCACATACAGGGTTATTCAAAGAGATCCGATTGGCTGCCGAAAGGTAACCAAAAATGTTGGTGAATTGCCTGCACATACGGTGCCTGTTCAGTGCCTGTTCGAGGGCAGTGAAATCCCCATAGAGAAGCAATGCTTCGTCTATTCAGAGAACAAAAACCAGCAGTGAAAAGTTGCTGAATTGCCCTGCCATTCCGTGGCTTCATTCGACAGGTTTATTCAGGCGAATCCCATAGACTTCAATGTTAAAAATATTCCCATTTTAATTCAATATCTAATAAACCGTTTATTATAATATTCTGCAGTAAAAAGTCTCTTTATTTATAGATTAAAAACGTTAAAAAAAATTAAAACAAAAACGGATTTTTTTTGCAAAAAATGCTCCGTTTTTGTTTTAATTTTTTTTAACGTTTTTCCTTTTTTCTGTCACAGCCCTTTTTATTATCATTCATTGGATCTCACGTGTAAATTTCAAACATTTTCGTTCAGTAGTTTCTTTGCAAACAGCGTTTCACTTTTCAAACATTCAAGCAAACTGTTTTTATTTTTCTCACTCCATTCGTCTGCGGTGTCGGGTTTTTCCGGCGGCTGCTCTGCGCTGTGATCGGCTCCTATTTGAGTTTCTCTGGCGTGTTTGGCGGGGTTAATCCAGATGTTTTTGCGGGTTTTCGGTGTGCCTTCGCCGGGTTTTGCAGTGAGTTTGCGGCGACTTTTCCCTGCAATTCGGGGACCCTGTGGTGCTCGCTGAATACACCGCAGGGTCGCTGAAATGGGATCGCCAAATCGAACCAAATTGAAGAGAACAAAAAGTCACCGAACGTGCGGTGACTTTTCGATTCTCTTTGAATAACCTTGCTAGAGAGTAAAATATATTCTTAACTAAACATACAAGAGATAAACAAAACACATGTAAGAATCAGCAACATAAAATAAACACAATAAGGACATTTCATTTTTTGGTGGTAGTGACCGTGTAACACCAGGGTGTGGGATTTAGGAGACTGTCAGGGTTATTCAAAGAGATTCGAAAAGTCACCGCACGTTCGGTGACTTTTCGTTCTCTTCAGTTCAGTTCCTTTTGCCGATCCCATTTCGGCGACCCTGCGGTGTATTCAGCGAGCACCACAGGGTCCTCAAATTGCAGGGAAAAGCTGCCGCAAACCTGACGAAAACTAACCGCAAAACCCAGCGAATGCACGCCGAAAACCCCCAAAAACATCTGGATTAACCTGCCGAAAACCACGGAAAAAGCCCGAGCAGCAGCCGATCGCACACAGCCGAAGCAGCCGAGACCGCAGAAGAGGCAGTGAATAAATTAGCAAAATAGTTTGTGTGAATGTGTGAAAATTAAACGCTGTTTGCAAAGAAACTACTGAGCGAAAATGTCTGAAATTTGCATATGAGGTCCAGGGAATGATAATAAAAAGGGCTGTTACAGAAAAAATAAGTAAAAAATCGGACTTTTAAAAAAAAAAAAATTCAGAAAAATGCTTAAAGTATCCTAAAAAATCTATAAATAAAGAGACTCATTACTGCAGAATTTTATAATGAACAGTTTATTAGATATTGAATTAAAACCGGAATATTTTTAACATTGAAGCCTATGAGATTCTCCTGAATAAACCTGCCGAATTAAACCACCGAATGGCAGGGCATTTCGGGAACCTTTCACTGCTGCTTTGTGTTCTCTGAATAGCCGAAGCAGTGCTTTTTTATGGGGATTTCACTGCCCTCGAACAGGCACCGAACAGGCACCGTATGTTCAGGCAATTCGCCAGGATTTGGCGAATTGCCTGCTCTCTGGATAGCCGAATGGCCAGGAAAGGTAACCGAACGCTGATTTTCAGCTTTCGGTTACCTTTCTCAAGCAATTCGGATCTCTTTGAATAACCCTGTATGTGTTTTTATGAGAAATACTGCTCCAGAATAGAATATCATGAAATATTTAGTTCTACTAATCCAAGGAGCAAATTAACGCCTCCTATACAAGGTATAGGAGACATAAATTTACTTTCGGGACATACTGTGCCTGAGCTGCAAGAATTCCCAACGCTTCGTCTAATGTCTCCAACAGTTATCTTGACATCAACATTGGAATAGGGCCCATAATTATAAAAAAAAATTAACAACATGTGAAAGCTAAAATAATATGTTAAAGCTGTATGGTCTCTTCATTTTAGGAGTGGCAGTGCAGAGATCCGAGGGGGAGGTTTGTGTTTATGCCCCAGTCATCATATCGGACGCCGGAATCTTCAATACCTACGAGCGACTTCTTCCAGCTGAGATCAAAACAATCCCTGGTACAAAGAGCAATTGAGAATCAATCTAGTGGGATGATTATTTAAAGGTCTGCTAGTCATCGAGGAAGGATTTATTTAGCATTTTGAAAGTTTGTGTTTTAAGGGATTATTTCACACAGTGAATCATCTCCTGTCTTTAATTTTAAGGTTGTGAAATGAATAACCCCTTTAGAGTTATTTTTTATATTTTAGAATTATTTCATTAGTGAGTTAGTTATGTTAAATATATTCAATCAATATCGTATTTACTGAAGTCTTGTCCGCATGTCTGTACCAGCTTGTGCCTTTCTTTGATGCTTTATTAATATTGTATAATAATAAGAATTAGGATTCACAGCAATACTTGTGAATTGTGAACAGGATGGCTTAAGGTTGAAGAAATATTTATTTATTTAGAAAGTAATTTTACAAGGAAGGATACATTGAGATTTCTCTTGTTTTCAAGTATGTTCTGAGTTCAAGAACATTGAATTGTTACAGAAATACTAACAGGGTTAGTCAAAGAGATTTGAAAAGTCACCGCACGTTCGGTGACTTTTCGTTCTCTTCAATTCGGTTCCTTTTGCCGATCCCATTTCGGTGACCCTGCGGTGTATTCAGCAAACAGCACAGGGTCCCCGAATTGCAGGGAAAAGCTGCCTCAAACCCGACGAAAACGAACCGCAAAACCCACCGAATGCACGCCGAAAACCCCCAAAAACATCTGGATTAACCTGTGAAAACCACGGAAAAAGCCCGAGCAGGAGCCGATCGCACACAGCCGAAGCAGCCGAAGCAGCCGAGACCGCAGACAGAGTGAGGTGAATAAATTAGCAAAACCGTTTGTGTGAATCTGTGAAAATGAAACGCTGTTTGCAAAGAATCTACTGAGCGAAAATGTCTGAAATTTACATATGAGGACCAGGGAATGATAATAAAAAGGGCTGTTACAGAAAAAATAAGTAAACTTAAAAAAAAAAAAAAAAGAAATCGGACTTTTAAAAAAAAAAATTCAGAAAAATGCTTAAAGTATCCTAAAACATATATAAATGAAGAGACTTTTTGCTGCAGAATTTAATAATGAACGGTTTATAAAATATTGAATTAAAACGGGATTATTTTTAACATTGAAGTCTATGGGATTCTCCTGAATTAACTTGCCGAATGAAACCACCGAATGGCAGGGCATTTCGGGAACCTTTCACTGCTGGTTTGTGTTCTCTGAATAGCCGAAGCATTGCTTTTTATGGGGATTTCACTGCCCTCGAACAGGCACCGAACAGGCACCGTATGTTCAGGCAATTCGCCAGGATTTGGTGAATTGCTTGCTCTCTGGGTAGCCGAATGGCCAGGAAAGGTAACCGAACGCTGATTTTCAGCGTTCGGTTACCTTTCTCAAGCAATTCGGATCTCTTTGGATAACCCTGTAAGTGATACAATGCAAGATATTACAACAACAACACAAATGTGCAGGTTAACACAGAAAATAAATACGTATGAAATATAGTCACTATGTTACATGTTTACAGGTGCATTCTGTATATAGTCACATAGTCAGTATGTTACATGTTTACAGGTGCATTCTGTATATAGTCACTATGTTACATGTTTACAGGTGCATTCTGTATTGAGGTATGCTAATAGAGATCTCTTAAGTGACTTTAGACTGGGGGAAGATTTGATGGTGTCTGGGAGGTTATTCCATAACTGCGGTGCTCTTTAGGAAAATGAGGATCGAGCCACTGTCTTTTTGTATTGTGGTATGCAAGTAAGGTGCTGGTCCTGGATCGGAGGTTATAGGATGAGGGAGCTGCTGGGGGAAGCAGCCTATTCAGGTAGGGTGGTAGCTTCCCAGAAAAGCTCTTAAACACCAGGTTGGAAAGGTGAATGGTGCGACTGGATTCCAGTGACGGCCAGTTTAGCACTTTTAACATGTCACAATGGTGGGTCATGTAGTTACATTGTAGCACAAAGCGGCAGAATTAGTTATAAAATGTAGTAAGTTTATGAAGGTGTGTTTGCGGGGCAGCTACACTACATCTCCGTATTCAATAGCCGGCATAAGCATTTGTTGTACAATCTGCTTTCTTACCAGGGGTCTATGTTATGTTGTTCTTTTGCTCTCTTGACTTACACACAAGAAGGGAAGAACAACTCTTAATTAGCTTTTTCTTTAGCTTTTATCATAATTGGATTATTTATACGTATCATTTATATAGCGTCCATGTTTAAGAAGATGGAACAAGAGGAGAGGGGCCCTGTTTATTTACAATATTGTGTTTTCTACACTAACTGGAACCTTAGTTTCTTTCTATCTATTTCTTATGCGCTTATTACTAAGATATGATACTTTTCTTCTTTCTGTTCCCTTGTTTGTAGTTTTTTTGTTTACCTCACTCTTTAAATTCTCTCTCTACTCCTCGCTGTATCTTGTATGTTCATATTGTGTTTCATTTATTGATCTTCTTTGCCTCGAACTAGTGACCAAACGTCTCTGCTCTTTCTTTTCAATTTTCCACGCCAGAGGTCCACTCTCTCCTCTCCAGCCTTCAGTATGGGATGGGATGTTTCTTGGTCTTTGTAGGATTGAAAGGCTCAAGTGACGAGTTGGGTTTAAAGTCCACCAACCTCTGGATTTACGAAGAAAATGACCTCAATTGCTTGTAAGTCGACAGAATCAGCGCATCATTCAGACGATGTTTGCCGCATTGATCAAGGACAACCTATTATTCTGTCACCTATATCTAGCAAGTCATACACCACACAAACTATCCTGCTATCTCACATGTAGTTGTTAGACTTGTTGGGTAGTAGGGGTTCTCCTCAAGATAGGGTAGCTGAATCACCAGGAGGCTATTAGGATGAATGGACAGGCTCTTTGGGTTGCGGGATGAGTAGGAAGATTTTTTGAGTAGACGAATCACCATAGATTCTCAAAAAGAATGAGAAGACACTGTGGTTACCAGTCACTGTCAGATCACATGATCAAGAGCAGAGATGCTGTTTTGGAACTACATCTTTCATGATCCTAAAAGACCCATTAAGTCGACAGAGCCTTATCAAACTGTAGTTCCAAAACATCCGGAGGTTCAAAGTTGTATACCCTTGATATAGAGCTTGCTGTATATGGCACGGATCTCAGGCTCTGGACCCCCAGATGTTTATTGTCTACAATTCCCAGAATTCATTGTATGCAATAGATGGACAGAGAATAATGGGACTTGTAGTCCAGAAACATCTGGAGGGTGGGCAGAGTTTGAGATCCCTGGTCAATGGCATTTAGTAATGCCACAGTTCTTCTCAGTTGTTACTGGCACCATGCCAGCTATGGTAAATATCTGGTCAATGAAGAAGGTCAGTCCTGGGACATTGAGATCAATTAGACGTAGTTTTATGCATAGGAATATACATTAATCACATCACAGTCACACTATTTTAAAAGCAACTCATATTCATTGTTGCAGGATGGGGAAATTCTCATCAATGAGCTGTGAAGAAATGTGTGAGCAACTTCCCTTGATGTTCATCACCTTCCCATCTGCCAAGGATCCCACGTATAGTCAAAGGCACCCAGGTGAGGGTGGTGTGCCTCGTATTAAACAATACAATAATATGACTTAGTAAACAAAGAATACATGATTAGAATGACTGTCATGGTTTTAGCTTAATTATCATTAAAAGAAATCTTGCAATACTTTCAGGGTTATTCAAAGAGAATCGAAAAGTCACCGCACGTTCAGTGACTTTTCGTTCTCTTCAATTCAGTACAATTTTGGGATCCCATTTTGGCAACCCAGGGGTGAATTCAACAAGCACCACAGGGCCGTCATAGTGCAAGTAAAAGCCACCGCAAACCCGCAGAACACTCACCGCAAAACCCGGCGAACGCACACCGAAACAGGCAAAAACATGTGGATTAACCCCACCGACCGGAGAAATCCGAGCAGCTGGCGATTAGAGCGCAGAGCAGCCGCCGGAAAAAGCCGACACCGCAGACGAATGGAGTGAAAAAAAAAGAAAACAGTACGAATGTTTGAAAGTGAAACACTGTTTGCAAAGAAACTACTGAACGAAAATGTCTGAAATTTACATATAAGATCCAATGAATGATAATAAAAAGGGCTGTTACAGGAAAAAGAAAAAACAATAAAAAAAATTAAATAATAATTCGCAAAAAAATCCAGAAAAATGCCTAAAAGATCCTAAAAAATCTATACATAAAGAAACTTTTTACTGCAGAATATTGTAATCAACAGTTTATTAGATATTAAATTAAAATGGGAATATTTTTAACATTGAAGTCTATGGGATTCGCCTGAATTAACCTGTCGAATGAAACCACCGAACAGCAGGGAAATTCGGCAATGTTTCACTGCTGGTTTTTGTTCTCTGAATAGCCGAAGCAGTGCTTTTTCATGGGGTTTTCACTGCCCTCGAACAGGCACCGAACAGGCACCATATGTGCAGGCAATTCGCCAGGATTTGGCAAATTGCCTGCTCTCTGGATAGCCGAAAGGCCAGGAAAGGTAACATACGCTGATTTTCACTGTTCGGTCACAATTCGGATCTCTTTGAATAACCCTGATTGTTTTAATTTTTTTAATATTTTTCTTAAACGTTATTAATGTTTGAGAGTTATCAGTAAAAATAATGATTATTTTAATTGAAAACAGCTGAAGGAAACATTATTTTTGTCCTCTTGAGCCATTTGGACTCAACATGTGTTTTTGAGATTATCAGGGGTCTATTCCTGAAAAAATTAAGAGCCGGAATTCTCCATGTTTTCTGCTCCTCAATTTGCCATTGACATGTCACACTTAACACACCACTGCGCATGCAAAGTTGATATTAATTTTTAAAAACTGAGATAAGCTGGGTTTTAGAGAATCCTTACGATATTTCTAAGAAATATATATATTTCTGGTGGTTTAATAAGGAAACATATGAT
This sequence comes from Leptobrachium leishanense, assembly GCA_009667805.1. Lineage (NCBI taxonomy): Eukaryota > Metazoa > Chordata > Amphibia > Anura > Megophryidae > Leptobrachium > Leptobrachium leishanense. Next base: position 26,017,768 of record CM019074.1, on the reverse strand, counting down.
TGAAACCTGTAAACCTGTAATAAAAACCTGTCGATGTGTGGGCCGAAAACAAATGCTGTTCCTGCTGAGAAAATAGTGGTAGAACTGGATTATTGATTTATAATAATGGAAAGGTCATGATAAAGTATACAGAGCAGGGGTGTCTGATTCCTGTCCCCCCAGAAGATAATTGCCTACAATTCCCAGAATTCTTTGAAATGCCCATAGAGTCATGGAAATTGTAGCTCGGTAACATCTGGGGGGGGGCAGAAATTTAACTGCCCTGCTATAGAGTGAAAGAAGAACTGGACAACTACCGCAATGTCTCGACAAAAAAAAAAGCCTTTGTCAAGCTGAGCGTTTTTTTTACGAGACTTTGCTCCAATTGTGTCGTCCAATAAACCTGTCTAAAAAGGAGGACGAGCGCCTGGTCCAGTTTTTCTTTCACTCTATGGATATCTTGGATGTGGTCGATCCATGGATTGTGTTGGTGCCTGCTTGCCCTTGCATGATGGGAGCGCTGCTCTACATAATGGAATTGCTATGTCGCCCCTTACTTACATTGCAATATGTCAGCATTCCATTGTTAGTGGTTCAATAGTTCCATTGTTTTAGATTTTAAAGCAGTTATTTATGTATACGCAATGCCAAAAGACCCCATTCATCCTTCAGGTCGCTCTTGTATGACTCTTCTCACAATGGCACCGTTTGAATGGTTTTCTCGATGGAAGGGACAGCAGCCACGTCACCGCGGTGAAGAGTATGAGGAAATGAAGATGAAGCTTGCTCAGGGAATGCTTGGAAGAGCTATAGAAGAATTCCCACAGCTTGCGGACAAGGTGCTTGGCTTGTCGATATACAGTGGCAAGAAAAAGTATGTGAACCCTTTGGGATTACGTGGAGTTTTGCATGAATTGGTCATAAAATGTGCTCTGATCTTCATCTAAGTCACAACAATTTGAAAAACACAGTCTGCTTAAAATAATAAAACACAAATATTATATGTTTTTATGTTTTTATTGAACAGAACATGTAAACATTCACAGTGGAAAAAGTATGTGAACCCCTAGCCTAATGACTTCTCCAAGAGCTAATTGGAGCCAGGAATGAGCCAGCCTTGAGTCCAATCAGTGTGATATTATTGGATGTGTTGCTGAAAGCTGTCCTGCCCTTTAAAAACACACACCAGTTTTTGTGATTACTGGTTTCAAGAAGCACTGCCTGATATGAACCATGCCTCGCAGAAAAGAGATCTCAGAAGACCTACGATCAAGAATTGTTGACTTGTATGAAGCTGGAAAGTGTTACAAAAGTATCTCCAAAAGCCTTGATGTTCATGTGTCCACGGTAAAACAGACTGTCTACAAATGGAGAAAGTTCAGCACTGTTGCTACTCTCCCTAGGCATGGTCGTCCTGTAAAGATGACTGCAAGAGCACAGCGCAGAATGTTTAATGAGGTAAAGAAGAATCCTAGAGTGTCAGCTAAAGACTTACAGAAATCCCTGGCACATGCTAACATTTTTGTTGACACATCTACAATAAGGAAAACATTAAACAAGAATGGAGTACATGGGAGGACACCACGGAGGAAGCCATTGCTGTCCAAAAAGAATATTGCAGCACGTTTGAAGTTTGCAAAAGAGCACCTGGATGTTCCACAGCACTACTGGCAAAATATTCTGTGGACAGATGAAACCAAAATTTAGTTGTTTGGAAAAAACACACAACACTATGTGTGGAGGAAAAAAAAAGGCACAGCACACCAACATCAAAACCTCATCCCTACTGTAAAACATGGCGGAGGGAGCATCATGGTTTGGGGCTGCTTTGCTGCCTCCGGGCCTATACGGATTGGTTTTATTGATGGAAAAATGAATTCCAGAGTTTATCAAGACATTTTGCAGGAAAACGTAAGACCATCTGTCCGCCAACTGAAGCTCCGCAGAGGATGGGTGATGCAATAGGACAATGACCAAAAGCATACAAGTAATTCAACAAAAGAATGGCTTCAACAAACCAAAATACGCCTTCTGGAGTGGCCCAGTCAGAGTCCTGACCTCAACCCAATTGAAATGCTGTGGCATGACCTTAAGAGAGCGATTCACACCAGACATCCCAAGAATATTGCTACACTGAAACAGTTTTGTGAAGAGGAGTGGTCCAAAATTACTCCAGATCGTTGTGCAGGTCTGATCTGCAACTACAGGAAACGTTTGGTTGAGGTTATTGCTGCCAAAGGAGGGTCAACTAGTTATTAATTCCAAAGGTTCACATACTTTTTCCACCCTGCACTGTGAATGATTACATGTTCTGTTCAATAAAAACATGAAAACATATAATGTTTGTGTTGTATTATTTTAAGCAGACTGTGTTTTTCAAATTGTTGTGACATAGATGAAGATCAAAGCACATTTTATGACCAATTCATGCAAAACTCCACGTAATCCCAAAGGGTTCACATACTTTTTCTTGCCACTGTATATTTATTTATTTATTCATAAAGTATTTTACCAGGAAGGATACATTGAGATTTCTCTCATTTTCAAGTACGTCCTGGGTTCAAGAACATTGTATTTCTGTTACAACTGTAACATTTCAAAGTAATAAAATGCAAGATATTAAAATTTTCATAGAGATCTCTTAAGGGACTTTAGACTGGGGGAAGATTTGATGGCGTCTGGGAGGTTATTCCATAATTGCGGTGCTCCGTAGGAAAATGAGGATCGAGACACTTTCTTTTTGTGTTGTGGTATTGCAAGTAAGGTGCTGGTCCTGAATCAGAGGTTCATGAGGGAACTGCTGGAGGAAGCAGTCTATTCAGATAGGGTGGCAACTTCCCAGAAAAGCTCTTAAACACCAGACTGGAAAGGTGAAGGGTGCGTCTAGATTCCAGCAACGGCCAGTTTAGCTCTTTTAACATGTCACAATGGTGGGTCATGTAGTTACATTGTAGCACAAAGCGGCAGAATGAGTTATAAAATGTAGTAAGTTTATGAAGGTGTGTTTGCGGGGCAGCTGCATACACTACATCCCCGTATTCAATAACAGGCATAAGCATTTGTTGTACAATCTGCTTTCTTACCGCGGGGCTCAGGCAGGATTTGTTTCTGTACAGGGCACCTAGTTTGGGGTAAAGTTTAGATGAGAGTTTTTCGATGTGGGGGCCAAAGGATAGATTTGGGTCTAACCACATACCTAGATATTTGTAAAAATGTTTCATTTTTGTGACTAGTCACTGCAATGCATCATTGAATATGAGAGATGTGGATTTTTATTTGCCCTCTGCTTATTGGACCATAACCCGCTCATCCTAGGATCTTAACCCATTCCTTTTGGAGCAGTTAGAGAGCTGAGCTACTAATATACTTATATATATACGTATGTTAAAGTCTGAAATGCAGATAATCTTAAAATTGCTTGGGTAAAATGGACATTACCCAAAACCGCTGAGTAAAGCAGCAAAAATATGAAAAATCCAGGCTTTACCCGGGTAGTTTTAGGACTAACCAACCGCCCTTGGGTAAAACTGAAATCGCAGTTTGGATGAGCTGAAAATTTCTCACTTTACCTGGATGATCTGTGGACTATCCAACCCCCGTTTGGTAAAAAACAAATTTTGTTATTATCGGTCAGATAACATTTTGAAGCTTTACCCGGGTAATCTGAGGACTATCCACAGCTTCACTTGGGTAATCTGCAGATATCCAACCCCCTTGAATTAAAGTTAATTTAGCTTTTATCTATGGATATTAGCAATGAAAATGACATAAGACAAAGAAGAAAAAATCTATTAAGGATATAATGAATATACAGAGTAACAGGTTATGTTTCTTATACTAAGAAAGAGTAACATGATCTTTATTATGTGTCACATGTATTATATATCATTTATACATCCTCTATATCATATATCAAACATTACCGTTAAGTAAATAAAATCTTTATCTTTTTAAATAAATTTAGATACAGTTGACGCATAGAGTAACATGATGGTTATTTTATGTCATAATTGACTGTTGATACAATTACCGTATAGAGTAACATGACGGTTAATGAGTGTTAAAGAGTAGCCTCATCATTATCATGTTTTGGGAAGTTTCTAGCTTTACCCGGGCCTTCTGGGTAATGTGCGTTTCAAGCTTTACCCATTGCTGTCAGATAATGTGCAGATTACCCGGATAATCCTCGGAATTCCATCATCTTTAACCTGCTGAAAAGACAGAAGAAATCCGAAGTAGCCAGAGGAGTTTGGATACTTTGCACTTTACCCATATAAAGCTTGATGTTTCATTTCACATCAGACCTTAACCAACAACGCTAGGATAATGTCCTTTTTACCTGGGTATAATATTATCTGCATTTCGGGCCTTTAACTGTGTCAGTAACATATATATATATGCCATGGGTAAAGTCCAAAGTTTGGATAAAGGTAGGATTATCTGGGTAAACCTAAGATTGCCCAGGCAGCTTTGGGTAAAGAAGGAAATGAAATCAAACATTGCCTGGCTAATTTTCAGACTAACCAACCCCTCTTGGGTAAAAGTGATTTTAAGGGTTAGTGTTAGAGTTAGGGTTAAGGATAGGGTCAGGAGTAGGGTTTGGTTTAGGTTTAAGGTTTGGTTTAGGGTTAGGGTTGGCCATGGATATGGGTAATCATTGGTTTTGGTTCAATCATAAGCCACTCCAAAGTCTGGAAAAATACATTACCCAGAGGCATTTGAGTAGATCTGGGTTGATCCGGGTGAAGTCAGGTGGACATCCAGATAAATCTAGGTAACGCCCAGGTAAAGCCTAAAGTTTGAGGTTTTACCCAAAGCTGCCTGGTTAATCCTGCCTGTTATGCCCATAACATATATCTATAACTACAAATGTGTTAAAAATATGGTATATCATAACATATAATACATGAGCCACCATTACAAGCCCAACCTGGAGTAGGCCAGTAGGCCCCGATATATCTCATAAACTGAACTACTACCAGAAACGGCAGAACCCTGCCAAAATAATAATGTGCAGCCTGGGTTTTTGGTGGGGGGGGGGGGTTTCACTTTAAAATTGCCAAAATTTACTTTTTATGTACTGTACCCTTGAGGCATTGAAGTTAATCAATGGCACCCTAGAATTTTGTGAGATATGTTTTCCATGTGACTGATTGGCACAGGAAGGGGATAATATATTCTCAGGCATACAGCATGTTAACTTAATCTTGTGACTGTCCTCTTGTGTTCGCAAAATCTGCGTTTTATCCTAAATACAGGTGGATTATATGGAAGCTGCCACGCCAGTGACTAATGAGTATTATCTGCGAGCCCCCGAGGGGTCCATGTATGGCGCCGAACAGAACTGCAGTCGTTACCAGAGTGACATTATTAACAAAATGCGAGCACAGACCGCCGTGCCAGGGCTGTATCTGACAGGTAGGCCTGCTGTGCTGATTTAAGTTAGAGAGGAGTGTTTGTGCTTGGCTTTTTTTATTATTATAATTTATTATTTATATCTGGATGGCCTGAACAGGCATTAGCAGAGTTAATATCAATGCAGTAAGCTCACGCTAAAAAGCTCTATTACCAATGCAGTAACAGATTTTTTAACCCGTTAGCTATCAGGATCTGATCTGGGCATCCTGCTATTACCTCTTTTAACCTAGCACTAACGCTCACATATATTAAGGAGCCCAAGATGTATTACGGTGCAGAGCAGAGGTCAGCGGCCTTGGCTCTCCAGATGTATTGAAGGTATGTCTCCCATAATGCTCAGGTATTCATTAGATTGACTGAGCCGAATGGGAAATGTAGTTTGAAAACATCTGGGTGGCCATGGTTGCTGACCAATGGTGTGTAGAAACTCGTTCCTGAGTATTGATGGGCCGGACACCCTCGTGTTCGGTTCTCATTTGAACTCGAACAGCCAAAAAAGTTTGTCCGCGAACTCAAACACAATTCGAACACCATGCAAGTCAATGGGGCTCGAACGTTCGAAAATTAAGGTCCCATCCAAGAGGGCACATATGCAAGATATTGGCCATAAAAGGTGTATGGGGGTCCGGGTACTGCCCTGGGGGACAGGAAACAATGAAAAATGTTTTAATATTTTTTTTAACCCTTTCACTGCTGGGTGCTGAGCCATTTCACCACTGTGCACTGAGATAATTTTTACCGCTTTTGCTCATGTTCAAACACAATTTGAAGCCATGGAAAATATTTGACCAACAATGAGTGGGAAATGTTTGACCAACAATGAGTGGGAAATGTTTAACCAACAAGGAGTGGGAAATGTTTTTGACCAACAACGAGTGGGAAATGTTTGATCAACAAGGAGTGGGAAATGTTTGACCAACAATGAGTGGGAAATGTTTATGAATCCCATTGGCTTCAATGTTAAAAATATTCCTGTTTTAATTCAATATCTACTAAACCGTTTATTATTATATTCTGCAGTAAAGAGTCTCTTTATTTTTAGATTTGTTTAGGATCTTTTAAGCATTTTTTGGAATTTTTTTTAAAACTTTTTTTTCCTCGAACTTTCCGCCAACATCCCGAAAAGTTCGAAGTTCGTGAACTTTCGAGCAGCCGATGTTCGAATCGAACTTCGAACCGATTAGAACAGGCAGCCCATCCCTATTCCTGAGGGGTCATATTGTTTTGCAGCTATTTATACACTCACACACCTCAAATATATTTTGGCGGTCTATAAGAAGTATAATCAGGGAAAAACAGCTGCCTCCTTTCAATCCGCTTCTCTAGGACAAAGCCAGGTTTGCCTATGCTGAAAGTACGGTACATCCCTGTCTGCAAGTAACAGAAAATAGGTTTATATGTGGCTGGAAAATGATGCAATGACTGTATCTGTTAAGAAAAGGAGACAATATGAGGATTGTACGTCTCTAACAATGGGAGCAAAATCAGGACCACATGTAACAGGAAGTAGAACCAGACAACAATATTTTCGGACAAGAAATGGAAACAAAACCACAACTGTATTTGAAAGAAAGAGGACACGACTAAAAGGACTGTACTTTTCATAAATATGTGCAATAATAAGGCTGTGTGAATTTTTCTTGATAAAGAATGTACCATAGATACTCGAGTATAGTGCGACCCGAATACAACGCGATGGATAGAGATTTATTATGGAAATGAGAGAATACTCGACTCAAATATAACGTGAGGAACAAAATTTTACCTTACCGGTAAATAATTAAAATCCTTCCAGGTTCTCTTAACATAGTCAGGCTCCCCCTCAAGCCAGGGTGCTCTGCTCTAGAATGATTGCAGTTGTTACTAAGTATGAAGCCGCCGGCCATCCATCTTCTTTACTAGCGATTAGATAGCTGGCAGAGGCGAGCGAGGTGAATGATTGGCTTAAACCGAGCGTGCCCTCTGGCCATGGTGGATCCAACCTCTCCCGAATCGAGGAGTTTCTGAAGTGTTTGCAAGCATCAAGGAGCCCGCATTCACTTCAGAGAGACTACCGGAATTTCCAGGAGACTTGGGATCCAGAGCATGACAAGTTTTTTTTGTTATCACGCGATGCAGATGTCTCGAATATAACGTGACCCCCTCCAATTTTGAGGTAAATTTTTGTCTCGAAAATCTAGCGGTATACTCGGGTATCTACAGTAAATACCGTATGCTACATACACCATAAATTGCAAATGATCAAATCTGTAGGTCTGTCTTCAAAGGGATATACAATATATTATGGGCCGCATTCCAATCTGGGTGTAAACTTAACCAGAGCTATTGCAAACGTAGTGGCTCCATCCATAGACTATAAAGGCTCTAGTAAAATTAAACAGCTCTGGTTAAGTTTACACCAAGGTTGGCACAGGGCTCTATGCCAGGGCATGTGCGTTTCAGGGGGTTCATGTATCTTTATCTGTTACAGGACAGGACGTGTTCAGCAGCGGGCTGGCAGGGGCCGTGCACGGAGGACTGATCTGCGCCTGTGCCGTGCTCAATAGGATCCTGTATTTGGATATAATACTTCTGAAAAAGAGACTTAAAAGTCGAATAAGGCAAAGGAAAAGCATGTGAGAAAGAAATGTAGGTTGCACAGCTTTCATGCAGTGAAATAAAAATGCGAATAGAGGAAATAATAAAAAATATGATTTTTTAAAATAGTTTTATTATAAATTGTTTTATTATAAAATTAAAATCTTGGAAATTCGAATAAAGTGATATTTATATTACTTAGTTTTACTCATACAACAATCTCATCAAAACCAGTTATATACTTCTATAAATTAAACATCCAAAACAACTTGGCATAACCCCTCCATTTACTCCATAACCTCTACTATCACTCCACACAGGGCCAGACTGGGGCAAAAATAGGACAGCAGGGCGGCCCCTTTTTTATACAAATTCATGGCTTAAAGAAAATAGAGAATAATAATGTACATATCACCATTGCCAACAATTGAGTGACATCTTTTAGTCACTGTAATTTATGAACATCGGCATTAGTTCAATAAATGACTATAAAGTGAACAAATTAATATACAGGAGCGTACTGTACAAATTGACAAGAACACTAACACATACATGAAGACAGACACAGGTACACAGATACTCACAGTAAACTCTCCCCCCCCCGACTGCTCCCCTGAACCCATGCCATTCTGCTTTCGACCCTCAAGCCACCAGGTCCCATTTTTCCACCAGGCCCCTTTCGTCTTGCATATCGGCCCACATTCACACCCCGCAGACCCCACATCGACTGCCTTACACTCCAAATCAGCCCTCTGTACCACCAAAACCTAGACCAGTCATATTATCTTGAGACCTCTTTCCTGACCCCAGATCCACCATCTAACAATCCCAGGTCAGTACCCATAAACCCCCGACTGTCTTCCTATCAACTCCAGACAGCCCTGTTTAACCTCTAGATCAGTACCGCTAAAATGCCATACCCCGATCAGAGTCCTTACAACCCCAGGCTGTCCCTCTTTCACACACTAACTCCAGATCATCCCCCTTACCCCTCAGACTCCTATTCAATGTGTTTAAAACCCAAGTCAGTGTCCTTACAACGCCAAGACCCAGACTATCCCACTTTCTGCAACAGGTTCCATATCATCCTTTCACCCACACACAGATCCCAGAGATCAGCCCTTTTACACCACCAGACATCGAGATCAACACCCTTCCACCCATCAATTTCAATACTGCAGATCAGTTCCCTTACATAACCAGACCCCAGTCCACTCCCTTTTCACCCTCAGATCAGAATGTTTGCACAATCATGGTATTACCATCATGGTCCGATCCCTACCTTGTCTGTTCAGGCTTCCTATCAGAGTCCCGCAGTCTCAGAATGGTGCCGCTCCCGTCGAAGGGCCAAACGGGCAATCAGCTGGGGTGCTCAATAGAGGCCAGTAAGCAGCATCCACATGAAGACTCCCCAGCCGGCTGCCCAAATTAATGCTTTTTCTTTTGAAGACAACAGGGTAATATGTGTGGAAGGGGGCGAAACGCACTTACCAAGTGCAGATAGCTAGATACTAATGTGAGATGCAGTCTTTACAGAGTTAAGTGTAAGTTAAAAAATACTAGGGATGTGCATGGCTGAAAAATTTGTTTCGTTTAGTTTCGTTTCGTTCTGTTTTTAAATAATTTTGTTTTCGTAATTTCGTTTCGTTTAGTTTTGGATCGATTTGAAATTTCGAATCGATTCGAATTTCATATATCATTTCGATAGTTGATATCAATTCGAATTTTGGATCACTAAATAAAACCCAAATTGATCAAATTTTGCTGTTAAAAGAAAAGCTAGGGTTAAATTTTAAGAGGTGTCACAGATTTAGTATTTGAGTCAAATTAAACAGTGAAACAAAATAAATTTTGTTTCATAAAGTCCTATTACTTGTATTTTAAGTTAAGATCAATTCCATAGTTGATATGTATTTGATAGTTAATTTCAAATTCAATAGTTGATATCAATTATTTAAATTTTTCTTTTATGATGATGACACAGTGTAAAACGAAATAAATTTGTTATATACCGTTTCATTTCGAATTCGTATCGATTCGTTATTCGGAATTACTTCCGAACTACGAATTATCAAATTTCGTTCCAAATTCCAAATTTTTCCGAAACGAATGCACATCTCTAACAAATACTCCTCAAAATATTGTGAATTCTTTTTAAGCTCTGAGGCACCTGTTCTCATACTACAGGACTCCGACCGGAAGCCTGATCATACCAGCGTCCATCAAGCACGCCAGCACAGCTTCCCACCTGGCAAATACCCGGTACAACCAATGGCCAGTCTAAACTATTTCTTTAACTTCTACTATTACTCCACAGAACCTCTACATATAACAACCCCTATAACTTCATATTACCTCTCTATATAACCATCCCATTACTACTTTTACTCCATATAACCTCTGCTTCTAACCCCGCCTATTACCCCGTATAATCCTCCTATTACTCCATATAGCCTTCCCTTGTCCCCTTCTCCTTAGTTTAAGTCTCTACTGATATATAAAATATGATTTTAGAATTAATTTTTATCTCTAGCCACAAAAACACTTTTAATTTCTTCACATATCTTTATCTTCCTTTGTCTGTGCACGGCCCATGCGGTTGACCCATCCATTATCTACCTTGGTCTGCCATCTCTCTTCCTGCGACACCTTTTGTGTATGAGAAGCAGCTGAAACATTGTGTTAAACCAATGCTACCCCGGAGTCACATATCAACTCTGGTCCTCCCATAAAGAAGAAGGTCGTGGTGTCTGTATGACGCTGCTGTAGGATGGGGGGCTCGACTCACTCGGTGGATATAAGAAAGGTTTAGCTGTGACCTGAATGAGTAGAGAGAGAAGAAAGGAGTCAACAGAGATTAAAAAAAGAAAGAGATGGCACCAGGGTCTTTTCTTACAACCGATACATTTCAATAAACATACCTCACTGTATGGGGGTGGAGGTTCCATCTCCCTGAGAGGAGTCATTCTTGGCGATGGGGGTCCTGGACGTGATTGTGGGCAGCAGCTGTTATTACAAATGCCACAGAGACACAGGACAGAGAATATGACCAGCATACCGACAAACAAAGGCCTGCAGAAACATATTGTTGATGAGACATTGTTATGTGTGTGTGGATTTGTAGATATATGTGTATGTAAAATAATACAATACAAATCCAGCACTCACTCAAACAAGACGAATGTCAAGTGAGAAAACCAGGTTCAAAGGTGCCGAAAATATATAAATCGGGTGTGGAAGAATACTTTAAAAACGTCTTCTTTATTAAACCCTCTTAAAAACAAGGTGACAGATGTGGCGAAGGTGACACTACCATATCCTTATAACATCTATAGTCCGGCCACGAACACCTGCATTGTCCACACAGGACCACGAGGTGGCACCGCATACACAAATCTTTCACGTGACAGAGCCCTTTTTCAATCTGACACGATTTACATGTATATATATATATTTTTATTCATGCACACACTGGGTTCTAATACATTCTTCACGCTAATGTTAGCGCTCACCTGTGTGAGCGTTAACTTTAGCCCTGGTGGCTCTAGTGCGGACCACCCATATTACAATCCAAACGCTAACGGGTTAAAAAAAAAGTTAGCAATTGGTATCTTGCGCTTTTCAGCGTGAGGTTACTGTACTTTGCGCTCCCTATGCTTAACATGGGGAGCGCAAAGTGTTAATTAGCATTAGTATTACAATATGATAACGCTAATTACCGTCCGGCTGTGGTTAACCCGAAAGTTAGCCACAGCCAGGACCTGGTGCTAATGGCTCCCGCTGCTGCAGAGTCCGTCAGCACCAGCAGAACCCCCCCCCCCAAATTGATCAGATACTCACCTCTACTCCCGCGGTGAGGACCACGGCTCCAACCACAGCTCCAACCGCCTCCTCTGTCTGCTGGGAGAGACTGGGGGAAAAAATTCCCATAGTCTCCCTCTGTGGATCCCTACGCCGACCTGCCGGATCTCGCGAGGCGAGATCCGGCAGGTCATCTGACCGGCGGCGTCTGCCTCAATGGAGTCCTATGGACTCCATGGAGGGGATGTGTGCGCAGCGGCGCTTAGCGCAGCCACGCGCATCCCGGAGTTTAGCGCAGGCTTACGTTGCAGGCAGCTTTTTTAGCACCTGCATTGTAATATCACGCTAAAATGGGGACGCTAAGGAGTCCCCGTCCCCGTTTTAGCGATAATAACGTAATAGTGCCCACTATATTTTATCACAATGTAATCTGTAATCGTGTCTGTTTTCCTGGAATTTATGCAAATAGATTTTGATGCAGTGTAAATGTTTTTCGAATCTTTGTTGCTTATTCACAGATTCTTACAAAATGACTTTGTAGTATTTATGTCAGAAATAAATAAGTCAATGTATCGCCTCCTGTCCGTCCCATTAAAGCTGATAATGAAAGGGGTAAGTATAATGTAGAGCGATAGTACGTACCCATACCAGCTATAGTCCAAGTAGATCTTAGTGTGTGGGTCACAGCAAGCGGAGCCATCGAGACAACTGTGATGAGTAACAGAATTTTATAAATGACATCAAACATTATATATGTAAAATATAGGGCGAGGTTACATGGAGTAATAGGAGAGGTTATATAGAGTAATCGGAGGGTGATAGGGAGAAGTTATATGGAGTAATAGGAGGGTTATAGGGAGAGGTTATATGGAGTAATAGGGGGTTATAGGGAGAGGTTATATGGAGTAATAGGAGGGTTATAGGGAGAGGTTATATGGAGTAATAGGGGGTTATAGGGAGAGGTTATATGGAGTAATAGGGGGTTATAGGGAGAGGTTATATGGAGTAATAGGAGGGTTATAGGGAGAGGTTATATGGAGTAATAGGAGGGTTATAGAGAGAGGTTATATGGAGTAATAGGAGGGTTATAGGAGAGGTTATATAGAGTAATCGGAGGGTTATAGGGAGAGGTTATATGGAGTAATAGGAGGGTTATAGGGAGAGGTTATATGGAGTAATAGGAGGGTTATAGGGAGAGGTTATATGGAGTAATAGGGGGTTATAGGGAGAGGTTATATGGAGTAATAGGAGGGTTATAGGGAGAGGTTATATGGAGTAATAGGAGGGTTATAGAGAGAGGTTATATGGAGTAATAGGAGGGTTATAGGGAGAGGTTATATGGAGTAATAGGAGGGTTATAGGGAGAGGTTATATGGAGTAATAGGAGGTTATAGGGAGAGGTTATATGGAGTAATAGGGGGTTATAGGGAGAGGTTATATGGAGTAATAGGAGGGTTATAGGGAGAGGTTATATGGAGTAATAGGAGGGTTATAGGGAGAGGTTATATGGAGTAATAGGGGGTTATAGGGAGAGGTTATATGGAGTAATAGGAGGGTTATAGAGAGAGGTTATATGGAGTAATAGGAGGGTTATAGAGAGAGGTTATATGGAGTAATAGGAGGGTTATAGGGAGAGGTTATATGGAGTAATAGGAGGGTTATAAGGAGAGGTTATATGGAGTAATAGGGGGGTTATAGGGAGAGGTTATATGGCGTAATAGGAGGGTTATAAGGAGAGGTTACATAGAGTAATAGGAGGGTTATAGTGAGAGGTTATATGGAGTAATAGGGGGGTTATAGAGAGAGGTTATATGGAGTAATAGGAGGGTTAAAGGGAGAGGTTACATAGAGTAATAGGAGGGTTATAGGGAGAGGTTATATGGAGTAATAGGGGGGTTATAGGGAGAGGTTATATGGCGTAATAGGAGGGTTATAAGGAGAGGTTACATAGAGTAATAGGAGGGTTATAGTGAGAGGTTATATGGAGTAATAGGGGGGTTATAGAGAGAGGTTATATGGAGTAATAGGAGGGTTAAAGGGAGAGGTTATATGGAGTAATAGGAGGGTTATAGGGAGAGGTTATATGGAGTAATAGGAGGGTTATAGGGAGAGGTTATATGGAGTAATAGGAGGGTTATAGGGAGAGGTTATATGGAGTAATAGGGGGGTTATAGGGAGAGGTTATATGTAGTAATAGGAGGGTTATAGGGAGAGGTTATATGGAGTAATAGGAGGGGTATAGGGAGAGGTTATATGGAGTAATAGGAGGGTTATAGGGAGAGGTTATATGGAGTAATAGGAGGGTTATAGGGAGAGGTTATATGGAGTAATAGGAGGGTTATAGGGAGAGGTTATATGGAGTAATGGGAGGGTTATAGGGAGAGGTTATATGGAGTAATAGGAGGGTTATATGGAGAGGTTATATGGAGTAATAGGAGGATTATATGGAGTAATAGGAGGGTTATAGGGAGAGGATATATGGAGTAATAGGAGGGTTATATGGAGAGGTTATATGTAGTAATAGGAGGGTTATAGGGAGAGGTTATATGGAGTAATAGGAGGGTTATAGGGAGAGGTTATATGGAGTAATAGGAGGGTTATAGGGAGAGGTTATATGGAGTAATAGGAGGGTTATAGGGAGAGGTTATATGGAGTAATAGGGGGGTTATAGAGAGAGGTTATATGGAGTAATAGGAGGGTTATATGGAGTAATAGGAGGGTTATAGGGAGAGGTTATATGGAGTAATAGGAGGGTTATAAGGAGAGGTTATATGGAGTAATAGGAGGGTTATAGGGAGAGGTTATATGGAGTAATAGGAGGGTTATAGGGAGAGGTTATATGAGTAATAGGAGGGTTATAGGGAGAGGTTATATGGAGTAATAGGAGGGTTATAGGGAGAGGTTATATGGAGTAATAGGAGGGTTATAGGGAGAAGTTATATGGAGTAATAGGAGGGTTATAGGGAGAGGTTATATGAAGTAATAGGAGGGTTATAAGGAGAGGTTATATGGAGTAATAAGAGGGTTATAGGGAGAGGTTATATGGAGTAATAGGAGGGTTATAGGGAGTAAAAGGAGGATTATATGGAGTAATAGGAGGGTTATAGGGAGAGGATATATGGAGTAATAGGAGGGTTATATGGAGAGGTTATATGTAGTAATAGGAGGGGTATAGGGAGAGGTTATATGGAGTAATAGGAGGGTTATAGGGAGAGGTTATATGGTAATAGGGTTATGGAGTAATAGGAGGGTTATAGGGAGAGGTTATATGGAGTAATAGGAGGGTTATAGGGAGAGGTTATATGGAGTAATAGGAGGGTTATAGAGAGAGGTTATATGGAGTAATAGGAGGGTTATATGGAGTAATAGGAGGGTTATAGGGAGGTTATATGGAGTAATAGGAGGGTTATAAGGAGAGGTTATATGGAGTAATAGGAGGGTTATAGGGAGAGGTTATATGGAGTAATAGGAGGGTTATAGGGAGAGGTTATATGGAGTAATAGGAGGGTTATAGGGAGAGGTTATATGGAGTAATAGGAGGGTTATAGGGAGGGGTTATATTGAAGTTGTAGAGTTACATGCAGTCTTATTGAGCTGGTTGTATCTAAGTAATACGTACTCTGTGAGACTGCACCGAGATATCTGGGGAAGAAAATAAACATGTTAAACACTTGGGGCTAAATTACATTCTTCACGCAAAAACGCACGCGCAGCACGTGAATATGTGCGTCCTGTGTTAAACGTTAACACGTGCAAATCCCCGCTGGAATTACAATCCTCGCACATTTTTTCATCCGTTGAGCAGCAACGCGTGTAAACCGGACGAGCACAAATGCTCGCGCAGTTACGTTGCGCGCAGAAATCAGTGTACACACTGTTTTTTCTCGCGATTCAGCCAATCAGAATTAAGAACCGCAATTATCTCACGTTAAAGTTTTGCGCCAGCCAAAGTCAATCGGAGTATATATGCTGCAGCAATAATACATGCACACACAACTTCTCCATTTTATTGGTTTGGTATGAGTAGAATGTGTAACTATACTTTGCTGCGTATTTTTTTTTTGGGCTGGTGTATTTGGGTTCGGCCAGGTTGTTCAGATTTGCCATTAACACCAGCTTTTAGGAGTTGCAAAAATTATGAGCTCAAAGTCTATGCGATAAATTCTGCGCATAGATTGTAATACCATCCGCGTACCAGCGCAGATTCGCATTTGCGCTCACAATGCTAAGTATAGGACGCGCAACGTACAGTAAGCTCGAGCAGCGTTCACGCAGGTTCACCCACGGTAGACGATTACGCGTGTTTGTTGCGCTGACTATGTAATACGTCATTCGGCGCAAAGAGTTTTACCCCTCACGTTAATGGTTTTGTGCGCGGGGGCAAACGTTTGCGTGAAGATTGTAATTTAGCCCTTGATGTACAGATTTGATAAAGAACGTCCGGCAGTTTAATTCACTTGCAGTTCCTTAGTTTCCCAACAACCTGCTCCTCCTGGAGAATATTCCATTAAACTTTGCCCTATCTGTATTCTCGATGCCAAAAGCACACACAGCCCAGTGCTCCCCTCACTCATTAGTCGAACAGAATGTGTCAGCTCAGCATGAAGTGTTCCCACTAATTATGTATTAACCCGATAGGACAGCAGCTAGTTATAGCTAGACATGTGTAAATTATATGCCCTCATCTAATCTTGTAAATAGAAATCTGTAGAACTCTAAAGATACAGCAGCAATCTATCTATACTTAAATATACAGTCAGGTCCAGAAATATTGGGACATCAACACAATTCTAATATCTTTGGCTTTATACACCACCACAATGGAGTTGGAATGATACAAACACAATGTGCTTTAACTGCAGACTGTCAGCATTAATTTGAGGGTATGTACATCCAACTCAGGTGAACGGTGTAGGACTTACAGCAGTTTGCAGATGTGCCTCCCACTTGTTAAGGGACCAAAGGTAATGGGACAGAATAATAATCATAAATCAAACTTTCCCTTCTTAATACTTGGTTACAAATCCTTTGCAGTCAATCACAGCCTGAAGTCTGGAATGCATAGACATCACCAGACGCCGGGTTTCATCCCTGGTGATGCTCTGCCAGGCCTCTACTGCAACTGTCTTCAGTTCCTGCTTGTTCTTGGGACATTTTCCCTTCAGATTTGTCTTCAGCAAGTGAAATGCATGCTCAATGGGATTCAGGTCAGGTGATTGACTTGGCCATTGCATAACATTCCACTTCTGTCCTTCAAAAACTCTTTGGTTGCTTTTGCAGTATGCTTTGGGTCATTGTCCATCTGCACTGTGAAGTGCCGTCCAATGAGTTCTGCAGCATTTGGCTGAATGTGAGCAGATAACATTGCCCGAAACACTTCAGAATTCATCCTGCTGCTTTTGTCAGCAGTCACATCATCAATAAATACAAGAGAACTAGTTCCATTGGCAGCCATACATGCCCACGCCATGACACTACCACCACCATGCTTCACTGATGAGGTGGTATGCTTCGGATCATGAGCAGTTCCTTTCCTTCTCCATACTCTTCTCTTCCCATCACTCTGGTACAAGTTGATCTTGGTCTCATCTGTCCATAGGATCTTGTTCCAGAACTGTGAAGGCTTTGTTAGGTGTTGTTTGGCAAACTCTGATCTGGCCTTCCTGTTTTTGAGGCTCACCAATAGTTTACATCTTGTGGTGAACCCTCTGTATTTACTCTGGTGAAGTCTTCTCTTGATTGTTGACTTTGACACACATACACCTACCTCCAGGAGAGTGTTCTTGATCTGGCCAACTGTTGTGAAGGGTGTTTTCTTCACCAGGGAAAGAATTCTTCATTCACCCACCACAGTTGTTTTCCGTGGTCTCCCAGGTCTTTTGGTGTTGCTGAGCTCTTCTTTTTGAGAATGTTCCAAACAGTTGTTTTGGCCACGCCTAATGTTCTTGCTATCTCTCTGATGGGTTTGTTTTATTTCTTCAGCCTAATGATGGCTTGCTTCACTGATAGTGAAGGCTCTTTGGATCTCATCTTGAGAGTTGACAGCAACAGATTCCAAATGCAAATAGCACACTTGAAATGAACTCTGGGCCTTTTATCTGCACATTGTAATTGGAGTAATGAGGGAATATCACACACCTGGCCAGGGAACAGCTGAGAAGCCAATTGTCCCATTACCTTTGGTCCCTTAACAAGTGGGAGGCACATCTGCAAACTGCTGTAAGTCGTACACCGTTCACCTGAGTTGGATGTACATACCCTCAAATTAAAGCTGACAGTCTGCAGTTAAAGCACATTGTGTTTGTTTCATTCCAACTCCATTGTGGTGGTGTATAGAGCCAAAGATGTTAGAATTGTGTCGATGTCCCAATATTTCTGGACCTGACTGTATATTCATCAACCCCATCCCCGAACTGTCCTGCTGTGTGCTAGACTGTCCTGAATTGAGGGTACTGTCCAGCTGTCCTACTGAGAAAGTAATTTTCCCATCTTTCTCCGCGTTACAAATCCCCTGTGTTGTTAATTTGTATCTATTTTAACATCTCTTTGCACTGTGATCTCTCGATGTTAAAGGATTGGTCACAGTGCCCTGAGTGCCAATGCCTCAGTCTCAAGGGCTGTTTCAGCTCTCTGAATGCAGGGAATAAGTCTCACTTAGAAGATGAGCACTGAGTTCAGGTTCTGGGAGTTTAGGAACTATGAGACCTAGCTCACACCAATGGCTCTCCATGTGTTTCGTGGAGCACATGGTGGACAGAACAGTGAAAAGCATGGTGAACTGCTGTCCAAGTAGTGAATTCAAAATAATTTCACCAAAAAAAAAACGCTGTTCATAATTGCGTATGGTGCAATTTCAGGGCTATTCGGCTATTCGAAAGCTGTCGATTCGCCAAATATTGGCGAATTGCCAGCAAAACAAGGGTGATCTTCGGCAGCACTGAACTTTCCATAGAGAAGCAATGGTTAATCAATTCAGAGAACACCGAACAGCAGAGAAATGTCAGTGGAATGCCCTGATTTTCGGTGGTTTCATTCGGCAGGACTAATCAGGCGAATCCCATAGGTTTCAATGATAAAAAATATACCCGTTTTTACTCAGTATCTATTAAACTGTTTATTTGTTTAATTTACAGCAAAACGCATCTTTATTTATCCTTTTTAGGATTTTTTTAGGCATTTTTTAAGGTTTTTTTCCCCGTTTTTTATTAAATAATTATATATTAATTTCAGGCATTTTTGTGCAGTACTTTTTTTTGCAAACAGCTTTTCAAAGTCGCATGTTTTTTTTTCTATCTCGTTTGTCGGCTTGTTTGCTTTTTCCGCACACTCATTGGGGCTGTGTTCGGTGGATCGTCAGCTTTTTTTGGACGTGGGTTTGCGGTGGATCGTCGGGTGTGTTCGGTGGGTTTTTGGCAGCTTTAGAATCGGATCCGATGTTTTCGGTGGTTTTGCAGCGGTTTTTACTTTCAATTCGGTGGTTGTCCTTCGGCTTTTCCCTGCACTACTGGGACCCTGCAGTGAATGCTGGATTCACTGTAGGGTTGGGGAATTTGATTCTCCGAAGTGCGGGGAATGGAAGAATAACCCCTATAGTACTGTATATGACCAGTAAACACCACTGCTTTGTGAATAGCCCCTGTAGTAAAGGGGCAGTGTGCTAGCATGTACACTGGTTCCGTATGGCAAATATCCAGGGTTGGCTACAGATTTAAATGAATTGTGATAAGGTGAGGGGAATTGTGTGCAATGGTGTGTACATTCCCCCTGTGTTTTTGAGAGGACATTGGACTGTTTGAATCCAGGATGAAAAATGCTCACTGCCACCTACGGGCGATGCCGGCCCCAACCCGGGTTCCATTATTGTACCCGTTTCTCATTACACGGCTCGCGGACCGCAAAGCCGACAGTGACGGCTCACGGACCCCTGCTAGCAGGGTCATCTTATGGTGATGCGCCAGTGCCACCTGTGGCAAATGAAAGGAAAAAAAAGAGGCACAAGAAAGAAAGGCACAGAAGAAAGAAAGAGAGAGGCAGATGAAAGAAAGAGGCAGATGAAGGAAAGAAATAGGTAGATGAAAGAGGTAGATGAAAGTGGCAGATGAAAGAAGAATGTGGCAGATGTAAGAAAGAAGAACAGAGGGCAGAGGAAAGAAAGAAAGAAAGAAAGAAGCAGATGAAAGTGACGAAAGAGGCAGATGAAAGTGGCAGAAGAAAGAAAGAACCACAGAGGGCAGAGGAAAGAAAGAGGCAGGAGAAAGAAAGAAGCAGATGAAAGTGACGAAAGAAAGAAAGAGGCAGATGAAAGTGACGAAAGAAAGAAAGTGGCAGAAGAAAGAAAGAACCACAGAGGGCAGAGGAAAGAAAGAGGCAGGAGAAAGAAAGAAAGAAGCACAGAATAAAGAAAACAACACAGAGGGCAAAGGAAAGAAAGAGGCAGGGGAAAGAAAGAAAGAGGCACAGACCGATCCTGGGCCCGACCAGGGGGTAAGGCGGGCACCGACCAACAGTGTGCGGCTCCCATGCGTAGTGTATGTCTCATACCCCCCCCCTGCATTTCAACTTTTAACAATTTTTTTGGGGGGGCGCAAGTAGTTGGTCTTGCCTAGGTTGCAAAATAGTCTCGCACCAGCCCTGGCTGCAAGGTTTCCCCACCTGCTAATTAAATGCCCATCAATGTTTCCTGGGTATGAGGAAACAGTGAGAGAAGCAAGGAGATTGAGATTGAGAGAGACAGACAGGCAGACAGATAGGCAGACAGACAGACAGACAAACACACAGAGAGAACGGTGGAGCGCTGGTTTGGCAGCTTGGAACAAGGACTTCAAAAAGCTGTATTTCTTTTGGTTATTTTCCCAAGGTAGTGAGGAACGTTTTATTGTTTAGTCAGCACTCAGATGAGTTAGGCTTTGTTTTCTGTTATATTTTGTTTGTTTGTTGGAGTGACAAAATAAAAGCTCTGAGCTGTATAAAGAGACTGTTTCTGTGTCATAATTGCCCCTAGAGGACCGCGCTATAGCGCCCCTGTGACAGAATCTTTATATTTTGAACCAAAAAACCTTCTTCCCTTGTTCTTATTATCAAGCTATTATAAGTGCATATAACACCATGAGCAGTGATACAGCTCCGTCGTAACGCGGAGACTTCTTCCCGAGCCGGTTATTTGCAGTACGTTTTATAAAATTAAGGACCCAAGAGATGAGGGGAGAAAGGGTGATTTTAGAATTTTTGTGGGCCTATATTTTTTTAATATACTACATGTCGATGTTTAGCAAGTAAGCCCCTTGATGTAAAAGATAGAACTTGTACACATTGTTGATTTCGCACCAAAACTCGTGTTGTCTCCTGAGTAGGATACCTATATGGTGTCCTTGTAAAAAGAAATGCAGCGACAAGATGACCTGCTTTAAACAATTCCTGATTGTACTGGTCATACTGGGAGTTATAGGAGTTATCCAGATGCCCTCCTCCACGCCGTGAATACTAAATGTATTGACCAGTTGACTTTTCTTTTTCTTTTACTGCATTAACGTGCTGCAGAAAGTGGAGCAGTCACCATGGAAACCAGCAGAGTGTTTTGGATGAAACCACAAATACTGTACTATTCTTCCTTTAGTAACGCGTTGCTAAATTCCCTCCCTTGTGTCGTCCCTTGTGTTTTGCCTCATATGTCTATGCAGGTGAATGCCTGCGTCACACGGTATGTATGCGCACTTTGTCCCTTGTGTGGCTGTGACTGAAAATCATCACTTACCGCCGTACTGAAGGGTAGAAAACAACACGTTAGGAGCTTTGCGTAGACTGTCCTGGGTAAAGCGCACATTGTCGTTGGATTATCACATTCGATGTTTCTTTTTCACACCTTCTCCTATGCTCATTAATTCATTCCTTTCCCTCAGATAAGTTTGACGTTGCTTTCTTTTTGCTTTTTATATCGTTTGTGTTTTATATGTCGTTCTCTCGCGCTCCTTGCTCTCTTCCTTCCTTCTTTTTCTTTATATCTAGCTTCTCGCTTTCCTCTCTGTTTCTCTCTTCCTTCTTCCCAGTCTCTGTGTCTACCTCTCTTACTTCCGTCTCCCTCTCCCCACCCTCTGAACAGGTCACCTCCCCGTGTCCCTTTTCCACGCTCCTTGAAGTCGCCCTGTCATTGTCTGGGCTCGCACTGATCCTCCCTGTCCTTTCTCTTTCCCACATTATAAATCTCTCTCCAGACTGTTACTTTTCACTTTCTCCCCTTCCTAAAAATCAATTCTCCACCTTTTTTTATTCTTGTCTATCTTTTGATTTCTCGTCTTATTTGCCATAACGTGAAACTAACTGTTCGCAGATATCATCAACCCCTTATGCTTTAACCCTTTCACTGCTGAGGACGTGTGGGGAACGTCCTTATTGACTCCTAAGGAAAGATAGGGGTGGAGATAGGGGCTTGTTTGAACCTCGATATCTCCCGACTGTTTTCAGCTAGCAGGGTCATGTTTGATATCATTAGAAAGGCCAGAGCATGGCTTTTCCAATGATACCAAACATGACCATGTTTAATAAAAATAATAATAATAAAAAAAGAAAGATGTGTTATTTTAAAACGTGAAATGGCTCAGCAGTGATGGGGTTAATGATGGAATTATTCCATTCAGCGCTGCGGAATATGCTGGCGCTTTATAAATAATTATAATAATAATAATTCCATCATAACGACACACAGTCCTTAGAGCTTACTTAATTTAAACAGTAGTGTAAAGAGTTACATAATTATTATGAGTGTTATGGTGGAGGCAGTAAAATTATCACAGTTTTTGTAACAATGAAGCAACAATGTTTAGAAATCTTTAACATTCTGTTTTTGGATTTTCTTGTATTCTTATACAAAAGTAAAGTTAAGTAAATAATCTATAATGTGCTTATCTAGGACAGAAAATGGCAATTGCTTGTTTGTCTGAATGTACAGGGCTATAGGGGTTATTCAGAGAGCACCGAAATGCATTCTCGTTCGCCACACTTCCCTGCACTTCGGGGAATCAAAGTTCCCCACCCTGCGGTGTATTCAACATTCATCGCAGGGTCCCCGGAGTGCAGGAATTGGGGAACAGACCAGTCGCAAACCTGACGAACACCCACAGAACATTCATCGAAAACTCACCGAAAACCCACAAAAGCTGCTGCAAAAACCACGCCGAACACGCCGGAAAAAGGCAATGAGCCGCCGATCACACTGCAGAGCAGACCAGCAGCCAGAAAAAGCCGACAAGCTGGCAAACAGGGTAAAAAGGAAAAAAAAACAATACGATTGAAAGTTTGAAAAATGAAACGCTGTTTGCAAAAGAACTACTGAACGAAAATGTCTGGAGTTTACATATAAGATCCAATGAATGGTAATAAAAAGGGCTGTTACAGAAAAAAGAAAAAACGATTTAAAAAAATATGGAAAAAAAAAATTCCCAAAAAATCCCGAAAAATGCCTAAAAGATCCTAAAAAATCTATGAATAAAGAGACTTTTTACTGCATAATATTATAATCAACGATTTATTAGATATTGGATTAAAACGGGAATATTTTTAATATTGAAGCCTATTGGATTCGCCTGAATAAACCTGACGAAAGAAACCACCAAACAGCAGGGCAATTTGGCAACTTTTCCCTGCTGGTTTGTGTTCTCTGAATAGACGTAGCATTGCTTCTCTATGGAGATTCACTGCCATCGAACAGATACCGAACAGGCACCGTATGTGCAGGCAATTCGCCGACATTTGGTGAACTGCCTGCTCTCTGAATAGCCGTATGGCCAGGAAAGGTAACCGTACGCTGAATTTCAGTGTTCCGTTACCTTTTGGGGGCCAGATTGGCCCCTCTTTGAATAACCCTTTATATTTTTACATATTTATTTTCAGTGTTAATCTGTATATTTGTGTTTTGTTTTTAATATCTTGCATTTATTACTTTGTATTTCTTTAACGACTGTAACATACTTGAAAATGAGACAAATCTCAATGTATCCTCCCTGGTAAAATACTTTGCAAATAAATAAATAAATGCCTGGGTTAGGGCAAAGGGCTGTCCAAATAGGAGGTAAACTATCAAGGACAAAATTTGTGGTGGTTTGAGAGGGAAACAGTTGCTGTCTGAACAGGCAAGAGGCATCCTGTTGGATCCCTGGCCATACTGCAGCACAGCGAAACTTGCCCCCAGGTTTTTTGGATCAACAGCAGTAGGTGCTGTGTGAAAGGCTGAACCCGATGTGCGCATGTCTTTTTTTCAGCCTATGTAACTATGTTTTGCATCCTGCAGTCGAGAGCGGAATATGCTCCAGCCCAGCCAAGTCACTAACTGACCATAATCTTGTGAAATGGAAAAGGTCATCAGGTTCAATCGTTGCCGGTTCAATGGAATTGCTGCCAATCTGTGTCTTGGCCAGGGAGCAGAGGTCAGTGGCAGCGCATGTGACTGGCATACCTCTGGAATTCAACCACCGTACTGAGATGTTATTCTGTTCCAATGGAGTTAGCTTTAGTTTGCAGTCTGGGGTTTAGTTAAGTCCCAGTGAGGTCGTTTATTTTATTTTTTATACTAACCCTAATTCGGATTTAAAGGTTTAATTGTACCCCCTGGTACGTAATATTGTTCCAGGGAGGGCAGTTTAGACCCTGTGAAGTTAGTTTGGACTCTGTAAGGGAAAGTTAGTGCACATCCTATAAGGTAGTTTTGTTCCTGAGAGGGCAGTTTGGGCCCTACGAGGTTAGATTGGACTCGTAAGTGGAAGGGATGGGGAGGGGTTAAGTTACATCTTCTAAGGTAGTTTTGTTTCTGTGAGGATATGTTGGACTTCCAGGGGAAAGGCAGTGGTTAGTTTACCACCTCTAAGGTAGTTTTGTTCCTGAAAGGGCATTTTAGAACCTGTGAAGTTAGATTGGACTCACAGGATGAAGGAAGGTTTTATTTACATCCAATAAGGTAGTTTTGTTCCTAAGAGGGCTTTTTAGGACCTTTGAGGTTACACTGGACCCACGGGGTTAATAAAGGGTTTGTTTGCATCCTATAAAGAAGTTTTGTTCCTGAAAGGGCATTATTAAGGCCTTTGATGTTATATTGGACTCAAAGGGTGAAGGAAGGGTTTGTTTACGTCATATATGATAGTTTTGTTCCTGAGAGGGCGGTTTATGCCCTGTGTGGTTAGATTGGACTTCCAGAGGGAAAGGAAGGTTAATTTACATATCTAAGGTAGTTTTGCTCCTGAGAGGGCAGCAAGTAAGGGCTGACAAGTTATAACCTGGGTGAGGGGGTGGGAAGTACAAACTGAACCAAAAACCATCCCACACCGTTTTATAAACTGACGCAGCTGTTAACGTGAACCTGCCCTCATCGGGTAAATTCCAGTGTCAGACGAGCATTTTTCAGAGCGGAAAGTACGTCCATGAGAGTGGACATTCCTTCCACTCTGACGCCCGTCTGGCCACCTCGCTGAGCACAGTTAGTGCGCTCAGCACTGCAAGACTCGACCCTCCTTTGGAAGATCCTGCTTTGCAGCCTCATCGAACGCGTGTCATAGCGTTTCGACAGGAAGGCTTTCAGCACTGCAATTCGTGCATGCGCTACAGTGTGTGGCTGGTCTCGTCAAAACGTCATAATGCTGCGACGGGCGTCGGAAGGCACGTTAGTATGGGGTCACATCGTGCACTCATCTGACACTGGCCTTACTCTCCCTGCAATATCCCATCAAGCAATGGATACGACATTGATTATGATCTGTATCCTAGTCAGCGGGAGCCATGCCGCTACAGAGAAAGCAGCTTTTCCCTGCTGGGAAAGATAAAAATGTGGTGGATACGTACAATTAATGCATGTGCTCATTAATGGATATTTTTAATTATAAATAACAGGGCTCAGAACCAGCCTGGAGGGTCCCTTATTTCTCACAGGGATTTACTCTTTTCCTCTATCACTCTCCAAGAACCAAGAACCCTGCCCTCAGAAGCAGCTCTGGAAGCGTACACCCGGGTCCGGGCAATATGACACCTGGCATGCGTTGATCACCATGGACAGCACAGGCGCAGCAGGCGGCAGATTACTAATGTCTTCCGCTATAAGGGTTAATAGAAACATAGAAACATAGAAAAATGTCGGCAGATAAGAACCTTTCGGCCCATCTAGTCTGCCCAATTACATGGATACTTTACCTGGATTTATCTTTTGTTTAGGATAGCCTTATGCCTATCCCATGCCTGCTTAAATGCAATCACTGTTTTGGCCTCTACCACTTCAACTGGAAGACTGTTCCATGTATCCACCACCCTCTCAGTAAAATAATGCTTCCTGATGTTACTTTTAAACCTTTGCCCCTCTAATCTAAGACTATGTCCTCTTGTTTTGCTACTTTGTTTCCTTTTAAATATACTCCCTTCCTCTACCTTGTGGATTCCCTTTACATATTTAAATGTTTCTATCATATCTCCTCTGTCTCGTCTTTTTTCCAAGCTGTACATGTAAGATCATTAAGCCTTTCCTGGTAACTTTTCTCCTTCAAGCCGTACACCATTTTAGTAGCCCTTCTCTGAACTCTCTCTAAGATGTCTATATCCTTCTGGAGATACGGTCTCCAGTACTGCACACAGTACTCCAAGTGAGGTCTCACCAGTGCTCTGTACAGTGGCATGAGCACTTCCCTTTTCCTACTGCTAATACCTCTCACTACACAACCAAGCATTCTGCTAGCATTTCCTGCTGCTCTATTACATTGACTACTTACCCTTAGATCCTCTGAAATAATGACCCCTAAATCCCTTTCCTCAGATGTTGAGGTTAGGACTGGGGTCACATCTACCACGTCCTGTCACAATTTTAAAGTTTCACTAGTGCAATTTATGTAATTTCTAGTCTGACATCCTGTGTATTACGCCTGTATTCTGACGCCGATCTATCACCGCCCACCCTGACCCAGGACTACGTTTCAATCTTAATATCAGAGACTGATTAGCTATTGACTGTCATTGAAGGTGTAATCCCAGTACCTTGGCTTCTATCCTCAGCCAGGTAAGGCTGGTGTCAGGCGAGCACACTATCAAGGTAATTCAAAGAGAATCGAAAAGTCACTGCACATTCGGTGACTTTTCGTTCTCCTCAATTCGGTTGGTTTTGCCGATCCCATGTATTCAGCAAGCACCACAGGGTCCCCGAATTGCAGGGAAAGGCCGCCGCAATCCTGCCGAAAACTCACGGCAAAAGCCCGGCGAATGCACACCGAAAACATCTGGATTAACCCGTCGAAAACTCCGGAAAAACCCGAGCAGGAGCCGTTCACACGCAGCGCAGCCTCCGTAAAAACCATTTGCTTGAATGTGTGAAAAGTGAAACGCTGTTTGCAAAGAAACTACTTAAATTTACATATGAGGTCCAATGAATGATAATAAAAAGGGCTGTTACAGAAAAAATAAGTAAACTTAAAAAAAAATAGGAACTTTTTAAAAAAAAAGTAAAATCCAGAAAAATGCTTAAAATATCCTAAAAAAATCTGTAAATAAAGAGACTCTGTACTGTAGAATTTTATAATGATTGGTTTATTAGATATTGAATTGAAACGGGAATATTTTTAACATTGAAGCCTATGGGATTCGCCTGAATAAACCTGCCGAAGCATTGCTTCTCTATGGGGATTTCACTGTCCTCGAACAGGCACCGAATGTGCAGGCAATTCGCCAGGATTTGGTGAATTGCCTGCTCTCTGGATAGCCGAATGGCCAAGAAAGGTAACCGAACGCTGATTTTCAGCGCTCAGTTACCTGTCTCCAGCCATTCGGATCTCTTTGGATAACCTTGTATGTGCGCTCGTACTGTCGCACGTCCCGGCGTCTGTCACACAGTTGTGACGCTGAGACAGGGCCGGTCACACGCTGTTGCGCGTGCACAAATTGCGTGCATGACAGTGGCCATGCTCTGGCCATGCTGCAAGTCTCCCCCTCGAGACGCTATGACGCATGTGTGACAGGGGTGCAAAGCGTGATCCTCCATAGGAGGATCGAGCCCTGCAGCGCTGAGCACACTAACTGCGCTCAGCGAGGTGGTCAGACGGGCGTCAGAGCTCTCGCGGACGTTCCTTCCGCTCTTAAGAACACTCATCTGACAGCAGCCTTAGGAATGGAGCTGAGGTCATTTTTTTCCGTCACATGTTTTACAAATTTGTTTGTTTCCTACAGCTACAATTACGATTCTTTATAAACCATCAACATAATATACTGACATTCCAGTACAACCCCATGTGCCTCTGACCAGAGACTCACACATCTCATTGTGCTATTGTCCAGCAGATACCTACATCACCTGAGGACCATTCACTGGGTTATGTAATAAACTCACTTTTATATGGGCTTTGTTTTGTATTTTTGGGAGATCCTAGTCTCAAGTAGCCCTCGTTTGATGCTTGCAAGGTAGTGATTGGTGCTGAGGTGTAGTGATCAGCCATTGTGACATGAAGTAGTTCGTGAAGACCATACAAAGGCATCAATGCTCCTACAAAAACCACCTATGCATCTTTTAATGCGTTGGCCAAAGGAGCTAGCAAATTTTGGCGAACTGCCAGCAAGTACGGTGCCTATTCGACGGCACTGAAATCCCCCATAGAGAAGCAATGGTTAATCTATTCAGAGACACCGAACAGCAGAGAAAAGTTGCCGAATTGCCCTGCTGTTCGGTGGTTTCATTCGGCAGGCGAACCCCATAGGCTTCAATGTTAAAAATATTTTAAAAAAATGAATCTAACCGTTTATTATTTTAATCTGCAGTAAAAAGTCTCGTTACTTATTGATTTTTTTTTAGGATGATTTAGGCATTTTTGGGGATTTTTTGTAAAAAAAAAATCCTTTTTTTTTTAAATCGTTTTTTCTTTTTTCTGTAACAGACCATTTTATTATCATTCATAGGATCTTATATGTAAATTGCAGGCATTTTCGTTCAGCAGTTTTTTTTGCAAACAGCGTTTCAATTTTGACACTTTCAAATCTTGTTTGTTTTTTTTACCCCATTCCCCAGCTTGTCGGCTTTTTTCCGGCGGCAGGTTTGCGCTGTGATTGGCGGCTCGTCATTTTTTTTTCGACGTGTTTGGCGTGTATATTGTGGCAGTTCCGGTGGGTTTTCAGAGGGTGTACGGCAGTTTTTCGGCATTTGTTCGACAGATTTTCCCTGCACTCCGGGGACCCTGCGGTGAATGTCAAATTCACCGCAGGGTGGGGAACTTTGATTCCCAAAGTGCAGGGAAGTGCGGGGAACGAGAGAGCACCGAAATGTCGGTGACAAATGAATAATCCCCCAAATTCAAAATAATCAACCTCAGGGACGGCATGATGGTGTTGTGATTGGATTAATGGAATTTATTTAACAAACAATGTATTTTGTTATGTTTCATGAATCTGCCTCATTATAAGACATTTGGATTATAATAATATCATAAATAGATAATAATGTTACATATACTAAACATTTTCTTACAAATATCAGTCCTAATAAATCTGTTTTCTATCAACACATCAGATTTATTTATTTTTTAAATCATTTCTTTTTTATCCATCCCATTTTCCACTGATGTTTATCCTCTTTGGACTCTAGAGGACACTGTAGACTCATTTGTGGAGAAGAACAGACAGAATTCCTAAACTGAGCAGTGTTAAAGGGTCAGATCCTCTAAAGAACACTTTGATCCCACAGCTTTGACCCACCAGGGGTGTAACGGGACCTAAAGATAATAATGGTTTTAAGTACTTTAGTGCCCACAGTGTTTACATGTACCTCGACCCCCTTCCTGCCCTGACCCTTCCTGTACAAAAGGGAAAATATTTTTCCTACGTAGAACAAAGGGGCCAAATGGATTCGACGTATTGATTTAATAAAGAGCCTTCCAGGCGGGGCGCAGATCAGCTCTATATTATTATTGTCATCATGTTCATGTATATAGCGCCAACAGTTTCCAATAACTTTACAATAACCAAAGGGAACGAGATACAGATAAACGGAGAAAGGATGGAAACAAGAGGTGTAGAGGGCCTGCTCATAGGAGCTTACAATCTAGAGGAGCTCTATAGAATTTAACGAACGCTATACTTGAATTTTGGCTTGTCAGTCAAAGAGAAATTTCTCAATGACTGGCCAATGATATGTCAAAATAAATGCAGTGTTTCATGTACCCTCTTCTAAATGTCCGGTCTTCTAAGATGACTTATTGACGCTCGTTTATTAATTTAGGGCATTTTTAAATCATGCCATTCCCTACTGCCCCAATGTATACATTTTATAGAAGAAATTTTGCTTGTTTCCACCACTACATTACCGGATAAAGACAGGGTGATGCTACCAGATATATACAGGGTGAGGTAGTGCACCACTCGACTATTAGCTCCATGCAATTCGGTTTGGGTCAAATGCAAGCCTCTCGGATAAAACCAATATATGCATATGTTCCTTTTGTAAATTTGCACATACCGATGCATCCTAGTATTAATGTGGTCATGATGAATCCCATTCGATTATCTGTGGAAGTATCATCTTAACTCGTCTGTCCTCAGGAGCCAAGAGGTTCCAAATGTCTAAGAACTCCTTTCAACCACTGAATCAAAAAACATGAAATATAACAAAATTTTAAACAAAAACCATCTGGGTGCACAATACCTTTTTTCTCCTGAGCTCATGAATCCAGCCCATCAGAAGGTGTGCACTCTTTCATAAAAAGGAGCAGTATGAATTTGGTTGGATCCCTTGCCATGTTGGATGGGTTTTCCAAGGAATGGTGCATTCTTCTTGTTATTATCCTTTATTTATTTAGCGCCACAAATTCTGCTGCTCTTTACAAGATCATTGTACAAGGAGGGAGATTATACATTAGAATAACACACATGGATGATGACCTGATTCAGGGGGACCCTGTTCCCAAGGGAACTTACAGTCTATGAGATGTACAAGTTTTGTGAGGTAGGTGCATCCAAATCGCTAGGTCTCTTGCTCAAGGACACTCGCTGGTGGTGTCTTCTGATTAGGATTGGGTCGTCTTTCCGTGATTGTAGAGCAGCGGTGGTCAGGGCCAGCGCTGCCACTAGGCGAGCTAGGCAGCCACCTAGAGCGCAGTGCCCGCCTAGGGCGCCACGCAGCCGGGCCCGGCCAGTCCACTTTACAATTTACTTTATCACAATTTACTCACGGGCCACAACACGTACGCTCGCTCGCCTCAGTACACCCAGGGCCAGGCTCTGCCTCTGCAGCACGCCAGTGGCTGACGCATTTCCGTTGGGGCTGGTGGCAGCACGCGCGCCCCCACGTCAGGTGCTGGAAGGAGGAGGCAGAGTGGAGGCGGAATAGCGTCTGAGAAAAAGGAAGCTGCTCTGTCTCCTCGGCTCCTGGAGTCCTCGTCACTGTCACAGTCTATGTACACACAACGATTCGAACGGGTATGGGGCGCAAATTCGCAATCATGATGTTAGCTGCTGGGGGAAAATTGTCAATATATCCATCCATGATGTGAGCTGGGGCCACCTGGGGGCAATAAATATATACCCATGAATGATGTGAGCTGGCCTGGGTGGGCAATATATACCCATGATGTGAGCTGGCCTTGGCAATATATACCCATGATGTGAGCTGGGGCAATATATACCCATGATGTGAGCTGGCCTGGGCAATATATATCCATGATGTGAGCTGGGGGCAAATATAACCATATGAGCTGGGGGCAAATATACCCATATGAGCTGGGGGCAAATATAACCATATGAGCTGGGGGCAAATATACCTATATGTGCTGGGGGGCAAATATACCCATATGAGCTGGGGCAAATATAACCATATGAGCTGGGGGCAAATATAACCATATGAGCTGGGGGCAAATATAACCATGTTTGAGTTGGGGGCAAATATACCCATATGAGCTGGGGCAAATATAACCATATGAGCTGGGGCAAATATAACCATGTGTGAGCTTGGGGCAAATATAACCATATGAGATGGGGGCAAATATAACCATGTGTGAACTGGTCTGGGGCAATATATCCATGTTTGAGCTAGTCTGGGGGCAATATATCCATGTGAGAGCTGGGGGCAAATATACCCATGTGAGAGCTGGGGGCAAATATACCATGTGAGAGCTGGGGCAATATATCCATTTGTGAGCTGGGGCAAATATACCCATGTGAGAGCTGGGTCAATATATCCATGTGAGCTGGGGGCAATATATTATATCCATCTTTTTTATGGGGGGGTGCAAGTAGCTGGCATTGCCTAGAGCGCAAAATAGTCTAACACCGGCCCTGGCGGTGGTTAGGTTGAACCCGCTTCTCGAAAAGTCTAGACTTGCTTCTCCACAGTTGTATTGGAGGGAAGTGCTGAATGGTATTTTGACCTGCTTCTCCACGGTCGAAAGGTAGAGATGTTACCACTGGGCTCCACAGCCAATATTGTGTGGTAGGCAAGTATGTACGGTTAGGTGTCTTGCCCAAGGACACTTACTGGAGAGGTGCTCGGCCTGGCCAGGATTCGACTCAGGGTCTCCACGATTATAAACCAGGGATGTTACCTCTACTCCATCCAGCCGGTATTCTGATGCACAATAGAATTTTATTCATGGAGTTTGAAGTGCTGGAAAGCTAAAATCGCAGTTACTTTACACCTGAGCATCTCAAACACATAATTGAACCTCTTGATAACATTAGTTAGACAAAGCATTCGTCATCATTTAAAAAAGGTGGAGTGGTATATATAAGGGTCCATCATCAGCCTAAAGATATGGAGTTGTCAAATCCTGTTCTTTTTGAGATATTGATTGAAATCTGGATTTTAGATGGTTCTTTAAAATGCACACTGATGAGCTCTGCCATTTTTCTTATGCAGGCCATCCATTTTGATCTCATTTTACGGTTAAACATTGGCATCTCTGATAGGACCTCAGACTGCTATGCCAATACCAACCAAGATGGCTGTCTCTGACCCTACAATAAATGTGCCACTTTCCCAATGCAGGGGGGCGCGTCTTTTTTTTCTTTTCTACGAGTTATATATCACGGAAGTGGCCACACTGACATCCAAAAGCAGCCTGGGTACAACGTGGTAACAATTCCACATTAGTGTCAAGTGCAGTACCTTGTTTTATTACTGAATACTGTGATGGTGGTGCATGGTAGGTAAGTATGGCAGGTGCGCTTGAAGGCTGATAAACATTAAGAGCCGTATTACGTTTTTAACGCTAAAACTGGGACGCTAAGGAGGAAAACCTGCGCCTGCAGGCTTCTCCTTAGTGTCCTCGTTTTAGCTAATCTAGCAGCCTGTCCCGTAACGAGGCACTAAGCCTCGGGATGCTCGAGGTAGCACTAAGCGATGCCGCAAGCATCCCCTCCATGGAGTCCATAGGACTACATTGAGACTTCCACTGCCGGTCACATGACCTACAGGATCTCGCCTTTTGCGAGATCCGGCAGGTCGGCGGAGTGATTGTGGAGGGAGACTGGGGGGACTATTTTCCCCAGTCTCCCTCTGCTCCCGGCGGCCAGAAGCGACAGATGGAGCCGCCGTTCTGGTTCGGGAATGGTGGTGCAATGGAAGTGGCTTCAATCATGTGGGAGTAGGTGAGCAGGGGGATGAGTTGCATCAGTGATGTGGTATACACAGAACCAGAAGTAAAACTATTGTGCAACAGTGTGTACAGGAGGCTGTTTAATATATTTGAATTAAAGAATTAAATTGATTTTAAGTAGCCACAAGATATCGAGTTCACATGGTTTGCGCACGCCCTGATTTCTTATATGTATTTTGCAGAAGCTCTCGGCAAAACAGCAGATTGTGGTTTACAATATTTCTATTTCTTTACTATATAAAAGAATATAGAACTATTTAAATAAAAAGCGTATAGTAATTCTGTAACATGTCTTAAACAAATGGCTGATACAGACACACGGCAATGCTTCATTTGATAAATTCAAGATTACTCTTTGTTCTGAGGCTCTGCTGGAAACCAGCCTTTGCATGTAAGGCGTGACAGGGTTAACCGATGGTGAATGCTTTATAACCACTAACAGCAACTGCGCATAAAGACTAATGAGAGTAAAAAGGAATGTTTGCTTGGAAAATGTTTATATTTATTAAAAAAATATTTCCTTTTGCTATACCGGGTGTTTCAAAGTAGCAAATATTTTAAAAAAAATAAGATATGTTTATTTTTTCCCAATCCAACAGATTTCTGCAAAATGTGCAAATCCCTCGTCAATAATCCACAACTTCCAATTCGCTCACTGAAACATGTCTGCATCAAGACCTCTCGCTAGTGGAAATGGAAACCAGGAGGTAGGAGGCAAGAACATGGGTGGAAGAGCAAAGAATCAGGGACATTTGACCCCTGGGCCAGGATAAGCATAAAGGAGATAGAAACATAGAAAATGTCGGCAGATAAGAACCTTTCGGCCCATCTAGTCTGCCCAATTACATGGATACTTTACCTGGATTTATCTTTTGTTTAGGATAGCCTTATGCCTATCCCATGCCTGCTTAAATTCAATTACTGTTTTGGCCTCTACCACTTCAACTGGAAGACTGTTCCATGTATCCACCACCCTCTCAGTAAAATAATGCTTCCTGATGTTACTTTTAAACCTTTGCCCCTCTAATCTAAGACTATGTCCTCTTGTTTTGCTACTTTGTTTCCGTTTAAATATACTCCCTTCCTCTATCTTGTGGATTCCCTTTACGTTAGGCTTGTGCACCGATTTTTTTTTTCGGTTCGATTCGGTTCGATTTTTCGGATTTTTAAACTTTTCGATTCGGCTCGTTTCGACCGATTTCGGTTTCGATTCGATTCGGTTGGGCCCGTTTTTCGGGTACATTTTTTTTCGGAATATCGACCATTTTTCGTATTTTCGTGTCACTGTGCTCGGTTTTTGTATCGACTTTTCGTACTTTCGGAAATTTTCGTTTTTCGGAATTGCACATTTTTCGGAATATCGACCATTTTTCATATTTTTCGTGTCATTTTGCCCGTTTTTTGTATCGACTTTTCGTTTTTTCGAAAAATTTTCTTTTTTCTGAAAATTTTCGTTTTTACAAAATTTTTGTTTTTCGGAAAATTTTCGTTTTTCGGGAAATTTTCGTTTTTCGGAACATCTGTTCTCCTCGTTTGACACATTTCAAGTCCATTCGAAAAATCCGAAAATATTTCGTTTCGGCTCGGAAAACATTTCAGATCTAAAATTTTTCGGAAATTCGGCCGCATCCGAAAACACGAATCGGGAAATTTCGTGAAAATTCCAAAATTCCGAAACCCGAAACGCACATCCCTACTTTACGTATGTGGAGTGAAACCTCTCAGCCCCATTCTTCTGCTTATTAAATGCAGTGTAAGGTGTGCTGGATTTTCTATAGACGGTTTCTTACGGTCATGTAGACAGCTTTGTCAGTGAACCCTGTAGACGCAGTGCTGCTGGAGAGTGGCTTCTGTGAGGATTAATCTGATTATCTATAAGGAGGTATAGTATGGTTGCCAGGTCGGCCATGTTTTCCTACAGAAAAGTGCTACCCTGAAACATGTATAATTCATATGCCAAAGAAAGGAAATCAAGGCAGATCACTAGGGTTTCTTTTTGATACTTACCTGCAGTGTCTGAATTATACATGTTGCGGGGTGGCATTTTTCATTCACTGCCCATCAACATGAATAAATTATATGGGTTCAGGAAAACATGGCCAAACTGGCAAATCTATGTAAAAGGACTATAGTATTAAATAGTAAATGCATAATACTATAGAAACTCCACTGCAATATCACTGGCACGTTTTTTTTGTCTTCGGCATTAATGCTAATTGTTTCAATAACATTTTATTGATGGGGTGAGTTGGGCTATAATGGTTTTGTTTTGGCAGCCTGTCTCCTGGACACAGCTGTGCAGGTTTGCCAGCAACATAGGTGGAAGATGGTGCTAATGGTCTACATCTCTGGTGGATGTAGGTCACTTGGATTGCACCCTCTAGCAATCCTGACACCCAGCATCAATACGTTCATGCCCTCAGGAGCGACCGTAACCTAGGAGATAGGGAGAAATCAAGAACAACCCTAGCACCAGATATCACATGCACTGTTTGGTGGAATCCATTGATACCCAAACCTAGTCTTCACGTATCCCTACAGGTTTGCAGGATATCTGAAGCACAGCACAGGTGATATGATTTGCTGCTCAGTGATTGCAGGATTCAGTCTTCATGTCCCCAAGGGAATCCTTAAAATCTGGACGGTTAGGGGACTTGAGGACCGAAGTTGGGAACCACTGCCTTGTCCACTCGGAGTCTCTGGCCACATCAGCCAGTCTGACTAAAGTCTGCAAATAATAAAGCTCTATAGCAGGAGTTGGCCATTTTGCCCCCGGAGTTGGGAACCACTGTCCTAGCCAACACGGAGCCTCCGGCCATATCAGCTAAACGTTTTGCCCATTGGCCAGTCTGCAAATAATAAAGCTCTATAACAGGAGGTGGCCATTTTGCCCCTCCCCCTGATGATTTGGAACTACATCTTCCATGATGCTCTTTGACTCATTAGCATTGTTGAGCATTATGAGAAATGTAGTTCCAAAACATCTGGGGTGGGGCCAAGGTTGCTAACCCTTACTCTAAAGGACTAATGGAGAAGAAAATTGAAATATAACAACCTGCATTGTGTTTAGGTGACTTGTAAATATAAAACCCTTAGATCCCTGGTTGATCCTTCCTTTGGAGCAAAGACCTGGTCTGTGCTATGATGTTTCATTCATATAGAGGATCGTTACACTAGTTCCAGGAATATTGTTAAAAGGCTGAAGCATTTACCGTCCCTTCCTCTCAGATGGAGACATCTTTAGCAAAAATGTGGAGGAGGGGGGTAGGTAATGATGTAAGAGCCACATCGACTGCTCGGATCCATTGCTGACTAATACATGTGCTAGACATTTGCACATACTGGCCTGACAGCATATAGCAGGCAACAGGGGTGCAGCCTCTCCTTGTGGCTTTTGGCTCGGACCGCTGCTGGCGGTTCTACTTTTTCATTTTGTTTCTGTGTATTTGTTCTAATTATTTGGTTGAGCTTGGTCAGGCCTCGACTCCGACTTCTCTGCTTCAAGCCTGTTTTTTTTCCCCCCTCTAATCTTTATTTTTTTTAGTTTCTTTGTCTAAGCGATGTTTATTTCAGAATAACGACAGAACGACAGAAATAAAAAATTATGTGAGTGAGCTTAAATCCCAGCAGACTGAATGGATACTGATAAACCAGTCCTCGGTCCAGCAAGAGTAGCAAGTCATGAAAAAAGCTAAACGTCATAGGGCTCTATTACATTCTTCGCGCAAACGTTAACGCGTGCGCAAAAACGCATTAACGCGAGGAGGAAAACCCTTTGCGCAAAACGTTGTATTACAATGTCCGCTCAAAAAATGCGCGTTAACATCTACCGCGGGCGAACCTGCGCGAACCCTGCGCGAGTGTAATGTATGTTGCGCATCCTATACTTAACATTTTGGGCGCAAATGCGTTTGTGCGCTGGTACGCGGATGGTATTACAAAATCTATGCGCAAATTTTAACGGACAACGTTTGTGCGCATAATTTTAACGTCTTTGAAAAGCTGGTGTTAATGACAAATCTGAACGTCCTGGCCGAACCCAAATACACCAGCCCAAAAAAAAAATACAGCAAAGTATAGTTACACATTCTACACATACCCAAACAATAAAATAGAGAGGTTGTGCTTGTTTTTATTATTGCTGCAGCATATATGCGCAGATTGACTTTGACAGGTGCAAAAACTGAACGGGAGACAATTGTGGTTCTTAATTCTGATTGGTTGAATTGCGTGAAAAAAGTCTGCACGCCGATTTCTGCGCGCAATGTTAATGCGCGGGCGTTTTTGCACGTCTTTTTTACACGCGTTATTTTTTGACAGATGACAAAATGCGCTCGGATTTTAATACCAGTGTTAACGTTTAAAGCTTTGCGCACAAATTAACGCGCTGTGCAAGCGTTTTTGCGCAAATAATTTAATAGAGCCCATAATGTTCCAAGGCAAGTTGATCTTGTGTATTGTGTGAAACTGGAAGTCGTTTACTTTTAGTGGTAAGCATGCATTTTTGAAGCATGATAAAAAGTGTTTGATCGACTGGAAAGAGAAAGAAGAAGAAAATAAAGAGGGGATCAGGATTAATGAAGGCATGAATCAAACTACTAAACCTATTCAGCTTGACATGGTATAGCCGGTGGGCAGTTTACGTTTGCAATTGGGCTTTAATATTTACTGAGCCTCTGGCAGACCTTTGAAGGACACTCAAACCACCATGACCTCATTAACTTAATGATCCTGATGGCAGAAGCCTGTCCTACCCACCCCCCTGCCATTTCTGTCTTAGCTCTGCCCTGAAGACTGTCAATCTGCACCCTTTATGATATGAAATCATTGCTAGCTCCCCTTTGAAGCGCTACAATGTGCGTCCGTCGGGGCTGCAAAGCGTGAACCTCCATAGGAGGAGCGAGCCTTGCAGCACTGAGCACACTAACTGCGCTCAGCGAGGTGGCCAGACGGGTATCAGAGTGGAAGGAACGTCCTCTCTCACAGACGTTCCTTCCACTCTCAAAGACGCTCGTCTGACCCCGGCCCTAGACCTGCACCCTACGAGAAAATCCTTCCTGGCTCCCTCTCAATGACCAAACAAACCCATATGCAGACAAACGCTCTCACCCAATACTTCCACCACAGAAGATCTCCCATTCTTATTAAGCTCTATCAGAAAGAATAGAAAGCTTGCTGAGTACATTTAGCCAGAATAATTATGTGTTTCTCATTTATTGGATTACATTTCCTCTGGCAGGGGGTCTAAGCAACAAAGGACATGCAATCCTGAGACATCTGGGGTGCCAAGGGCAGCCATCACTGGTAATAGGGCATGCTAGAGGTAACTGAGGGGAGTCCCACATAGTTGGAGTAACATAGAGGCTTTAGGCTAAGGTCAGACGAAAGCAGTTTTAACGTGCGTTTAACGGCACAAAATCACGGCCGTGCTAGCAGCAAATGACGTCCAATGCCGGGTAACATACGAAGAACAGCCGCACGAAGGTCCGTCCGCGCAACGCAAGTGGCAAACGAACGCATTTTTTCTAGAACGTCAAACTGCTACTACTGACGTACAGAGTGCGCTGCGTCCGCATAGCGGCGTGTTTGCGTGATTGGGAGATGTCAGACGCTGCACACGTCTGGCCAACATAACGTCCAGACGCAAAAAGGGTTTTATTGATGATCCGTACAAAATCACGGACGAAAATGCGCATCGTATGACCGCTATCGCGTATTCCGGGAAAAAATACCTCCATTCGTTCGAACGCACTTTTTCACGGACAACGTGAAAAATGCGTTTGTCTGACCCTAGCCTTAGAGCTGCATCTTCAGGCTCATTCCTTTTAAAAAAGCACGGAGAGGTGTCTAAATTCAGCAAATAAAGGAGAGGAAGTAACCCTATTGGCTGGCACCAAATGCCTGCTCTGAAATGTCTGGGAGAAATACAGCTTCGCAAACCAGTCTTAGAATTAAAAGGGGCACTCTGACAAAAAAAATCCCCCCTTCCTTTTTATGTCCTTAAATAATTGGCTAGATGCCCCCAAAAGTAAATTTTTCTAAAAAAATAACATTGGTTTCAGTGCACAGGCAGCCATCTTGGAATTACAGGCATCATCACAGACAGCATGTGACATTAGCAGCCAATAAAATTCTATCAGGGTTACTCAAAGAGAATCGAAAAGTCACCGCACGTTCCGTGACTTTTAGTTTTCTTTAATTCAGCTTGATTCGGCGTTCCCATTTTGACGACCCTGCGGTGTATTCAGCAAGCACCCCAGGGCCGTCGCAAACTCGTAGTGCAGGGAAAAGTCGCCGCAAACTCGCTGAACACTCACCGCAAAACCCGGCGAACGCACACCGAAACCCGCAAAAACATTTGAATTAACCCCGCCGAACACACCGGAGAAACCCGAGCAGGAGCCGATCGCAGCGCAGAGCAGCTGCCGGAAAAAGCCAAAACCGCAGACGAATGGAGTGAAAAAAAAAACACAGTTTGCTTTAATGTTTGAAAAGTGAAACGCTGTTTGCAAAGAAACTACTGAACGAAAATGTCTGAAATTTACATATAAGATCCAAGGAATGATAATAAAAAAGGCTGTTACAGAAAAAAGAAAAAACGATTAAAAAAAAACGGAAAACTAATTTTTGCAAAAAAATCTCAAAAAGTGCCTAAAAGAGACTTTTTACTGCAGAATAAAATAATAAACGGTTTATTAGATATTAAATTAAAACGGGAATATTTTTAACATTGAATCCTATGGGGTTCGCCTGAATAAACCTGACAAATGAAAACGCAGAACATCAGGGCACTTCGACAACTTGTCTCTGCTTTTCGGTGTCTCTGAATCGATTTAACCATTGCTTCTCTATGGGGGATTTCACTGCCTTCAAACAGGCACCATACTTGCTGGCAGTTCGCCTAAATATTTTTAACATCGAAGCCTATGGGATTCTCCTGAATAAACCTGTCGAATGAAACCACCGAATGGTAGGGCATTTCGGGAACTTTTCACTGCTGGTTTGTGTTCTCTGAATAGTCGAAGGAGTGCTTCTCTATGGGGTTTCACTGCCCTCAAACAAGCGCCGCATGTGCAGGCAATTCGCCAACATTTGACAAACTGCCTGCTCTCTGAATAGCCGAATGGCAAGGAAAGGTAAGCGTTTGGTTACCTATCGGCCACAATTCAAAGCTCTTTGAATAACCCTGTATGCAGGGCCGGATTGAGGGTATCATGGGCCTGGTGCTGAGGATTTTGGTGGGTCTTTTTATAGATACACACCCCTATTTTACACCTACATGTGCACCTACGCACCCCTATTATACACCAAAAGTGCACCTATGCACCCCTATTATACACCAAAAGTACCCCTGCACACCCTATTTTACACCTACATGTGCACCTACGCACCCCTATTATACACCTATATGTGCGTCTACGCATCCCTATTATACACCTTTACGTGTGCCTACTATACACCTATAGGTACGCCTACACACCAACCCACATACACCTACAGTAAATACATACATACCTAACCACCCCCAAACACAACCATTCCCATACACCTAAACACACACAAACCTAATCACCCCGAAAGATGACGCACGCCACAATGGCCATTTCCATAAACCTACTGTAGCGCTCACTCCCGGAGGAGACGCTGAATTTAAACCTCGGGTCAGTCTCCCCGCACTAGGGAATAAATATACACCAGCACTGTTGTGGATTTTATAAGTTATATAGTTTACTGAATAAACTGGCATATAAAGAGCAGCACGGTATACGTATATATATTTACAGTAGTTCGTAATGCGAGAGACGCGTAGCGGAAAAGAAAAAAAAGGAATTTTAACCCCTTCGTGGTTGGAGTGTGAGTCCCGTACAGGTTATGTCCCAAGAAAGTGTACGTGTATGCGTGTATTGGTACCCGGGTACAATATTCAACTGGCCAGTGAATGATTTCAGGTGTGTCTTCGACTAGTCACTTTGGGGCCCTGTAGGTTTTGACAAAACTGCAGCGTGCTTTATTATATTTACTGTGGCC
Organism: Leptobrachium leishanense; assembly: GCA_009667805.1. Taxonomy (NCBI): domain Eukaryota; kingdom Metazoa; phylum Chordata; class Amphibia; order Anura; family Megophryidae; genus Leptobrachium; species Leptobrachium leishanense. Next base: position 25,976,378 of record CM019074.1, on the reverse strand, counting down.
GGGAAGGCCTCTCACCCATCCGCCAGATACTCTGAACTCTGCTTGACCCAGGACGTCTCGCCGCTCGATTTAACTGGGACTCTGAGTCACCGGATCCGCTGTCTTGCTTGTCTTTTTTCTGCTACAAGATGCTCAGCTCACCGCCTGCACTCCCATTAGATCATCTGCGGTCTCCTAACTCGGGGTCCTTCGGCATACTCTGTATCTGTGTAAAGTTATCAGCGGTGGATACTAGGTCTTTGGCAAGAAAAGGGAAACTGATCTCCAGCTCCGCTAGGCCGCACCTGCGCTCCGGCCTGGTCACGATCGTTATCACTCTCACGTGCGTTTTGCTCCCCTCACTCCTCTGCGCGCTCTGCCTATTCTCTCCACGAGGCTGCGGATGTAAGTCTCTCTTTCCCACCCACTTCCTGTTCCCGCCCGCAAAGCATGCTGGAAAATGTAGTCCCAATGTCCAGTGTCTTACATTGCGCTTGTCTCCCTCTGGTGGCCAAAAATAAGTACTACAACAACTGTTTTAAAACCAGCGCTACACTACAAACACACAAATCCACAATCACCCCCAAACACATAACCATCCCCATAGGCTGGCACCATTGGTGTGGCAGTCTCTGACACTGCTTGCAAGCTGGGGCTGCGCTGGCCACCTCCAAATAAATCCTTGTCCACTCCTGCGCTGCCGCTTGACTGTGCTGAGCTAGCCTGGCACACTGCTGTGGTGGGCTGCCTGTCGCTGGTGACACTGACAGCAGGTCAGATGACAGACAGATAGAGCTGGCACAGAGTCACAGGGCAGGCAGCAGCAGGTGAGGTGAGACAGGTCTCTTGAAGGGCACACAGGCTAGACAGCAGTCCCTACTGGCTCCTTTTTAGTTCTTTTTCTTTCAAATCGTGACCTGGTCTGGGCTGACTGCGCGGTCGCTAGTGGCCTGGGCAGGCTATTTGTTTGTGCGTGCTATTTTTTGACGAGGGCGAGGCAGCCGCAGGACAGTGCAGGCTGAGCGTATTCATCCGCGCGCCTGCACACTGTCCTGCTTGTGCAGCGCTTACCTTCCTTCCCTGTAATGATATGACTCAGGCCGGCACGTGGTGAGGGAGTAGGTGGGGCAGGTGACATGAAACGTCACGTCACGTGTTCACGTCACATGTTCTCCTGACCTCCGCGAACGGCCTGTAAACCTCCCGCGGCGCCGTCACACAGCACTCAGCGGAGAAAACGGGCCGGCCGTTGAGTCCAGCGGCCTCTGCTTTAGTATGTGTGGCAGTCCGGCCTGCGGCTGCTGTGGGCCTACTTTAGAAACGGGGCCTGGAGCAGCCGCTCCATCCGCCCCTATGATAATCCGCCCCTGCCTGTATGATTTTTAGAGAACTTGCAGCATTCTGCTGACAGGCATTAGGGAATGGTTCTTTGCTCTCTGATTATGGTCCATGTCGCCATGCACATCTACTGTAGTTAAACAAAAAACATTTTTTCTTTTTTTGTTTTTCAAATTCCTGTTTTTTAATAAATATTGAACAAAGTCACATGGTCCCCAATAACTATTAAAATCTTCATTTTCTATCTGATAGTCGCCAGATTAATTTATATGTTTATGTTACTGCGAAATATTTTCTGCACATTTATGTAGGGCATATTTAGTGCTCTCTAATGCGTCTAATATTATTATTATTATATTTTGCATAGGTAACCCTTAAACATCCTAAATTGTTTGTCTTGAATTAGATGGCCTCAGTCTGTAATTCTTTTTTTATGTTAATCACCTGTCCCTTAGGATAGGTTATTTAAAAAGTTAGGGTCTTGTTACAATCTTCGCATTAAAACGCACGCGCAACGCGTTAATTTGTGCGCCGAGCGTTAAACGTTAACGCGCGTAAATCAACGCTGGAATTGCAATCCTCGCGCATTTTTTCATCCGTCGAGCAATAATGCGCGTAAAACGGACGCGCACAAAAACATTGCTCGCAGAAATCAGTGTGCGGACTGTTTTTCACGCGATTCAGCCAATCAGAATTAAGAACCACAATTATCTCGTTACGTTAAGTTTTTGCGCCTGTCAAAGTCAATCTGAGTATATATGCTGCAGCATTAATAAATGCACACAACTTCTCCATTTTATTGGTTTGGTATGTGTAGAATGTGCAACTATACTTTGCTGTATTTTTTTTTTTTGGGCTGGTGTATTCGTGTTCGGCCAGGTCGGTCAGATTTGCCATTAGCACCAGCTTTTAGGTGTTGCTAAAATTATGCGCGCAAAGGCTGTGCGTTACAAACTGCGCATAGATTGTAATACCATCCGCGTACCACCGTTCATTCGCATTTGCGCTCAGAATGATAAGTATAGGACGCACGCAGTAAAGTACGCTCACGCAGAGTTCGCGCAGGTTCACCCGCGGTAGACGAATACGTTTGTTGCGCTGACATTGTAATACGACGTTCAGCGCAAAGGGTTTTAACCCTCGCGTTAATGCTTTTTTGCGCCGGCGCGAAGATTGTAATAGGGCCCTTAATATATTAGACTTTTAATCAAAATCTTTAATTGATTTTTGGGGTTCTGTGATTTATTCATCTGATTCAGTCATTTTGTGTTGTAGGAGCCCACCCCCAGTAACACAATTCAGTGCCTGTATGATGCTTTTTGAATTCCTGTAAAGAGCATAATCTCCAGTGGTATAAGAATAGCAACATTTACGCTGAATTCTAGGAAAAGGGAAGTAAAATCCTAGAAAATCCAATACACACTGTACTCCCTATGGAAGGAAATGCTGGAGACTATTAATGTAAAGATGCACCATAAATGGGGAGAGGAACGAAGGCCATATGAACTGAATTATCTTATGATTGCCATCAAATTGTAGTGATAATCTCTTCACTGGGGCAGATGTTCTGTACTAGGATATTTGTAGCACGTAATGGCTAAATTAACTCTCTGGGATTATGTTTTTGCGCACATTATAAATCATAGGTATATGATATAGAGCAAATGCAGTAAAATTATAAATGTGATATAAAATAAACTCTCGGCAAAAGATAATGGATGTGTTAAATAATATGAAATCAGTGGGTCCCCGCAGCAGCAGCGCTCATGTTGGTGTTTATTTTACGTGTGTGTGTTTATATTTGTTGTTGTAGGTCTGGCGAGCAGGGCCGGTGCTCCCACTAGGCAAGCTAGGCAACCGCATAGGGCTCACTGCCATCTAGGGGCACAGCCGGCCCCAACCCGGATATCATGACTGCTTATACCTGGATCCTCTACGCCTATGCCCTGAAATAACACACAGACCACGGTATATTTGGAAAGGGCATAGGCCACAGCTTTATTTGATTTATACAGCATTCCTTAATCCAACACCACACAATTCGATCTGACCCTACCGCAACCGAACCTGCGGCAGGCCGTTACCACTTAAACCCAGAGCTCGTTGCTCAGCCTGACTTACCAGGAACAGAGCACGTCTCTCCCAGAGCCCACCTTATTCGGCGGCTTACCCAATAACTTCTTCGCTGGCCAGGGATACCGCCAAGCTGTGACACCACCAAGGAAACCACCCACCACAGGGCGGGAACGTGCAGTCTCTTCAAATCACCAGCACGTGTAACAGGTACTCACACACCTGTGCATATATATATATATGACCTCCTTCATTAGCATAATGCCTTGACCAATGACCCTGCATACTTTAATTGATCGTCCCAGGCCAGCAGTCATGCCCCCCTTCCAGAATGTTCCAGGGGTTGCTTTATTGTACCGCTCCACCTTGTGCGGCTCGTGTAGCTGGCAGTGGCAGCTCGCAAAGCCGACATTGTCAGCTCACAGATCCTCGCTAGCGACGCAGAAGGTGGGCGTCTTATGGTGATGCTCAGGCGCCACCAGATGATGTGCGGGCGCCCACCAGAGGCAGAAGAAAAAATTAGGCAGAAGAGAGAAAGGCACGAAAGAAAAAGCATGAAAGAAAAAAAAGGCACAGAAGAAATAAAAAAAGAGGAAGATGGAAGAGGCACAGAAGAAAAAGAGGCAGTGGAAAGAAAGAGGCACAGAAGAAAAAGAGGCAGTGGAACGAAAGAGGCACAGAAGAAAAAGAGGCAGTGGAAGGAAAGAGGCACGGAAGAAAAAGAGGCAGTGGAACGAAAGAGGCACAGAAGAAAAAGAGGCAGTGGAACGAAAGAGGCACAGAAGAAAAAGAGGCAGTGGAACGAAAGAGGCACAGAAGAAAAAGAGGCAGTGGAAAGCTAGAGGCACAGAAGAAAAAGAGGCAGTGGAAAGAAAAAGGTGAAAAAAAGAGGCACAGAAAGCAGAGGAAAGAAAGAGGCACAGAACAAAAAGAGGCAGTGGAAAGAAAAGGTGAAAGAAAGAGGCACAGAGAGCAGAGGAAAGAAAGAGGCAGTGGAAAGAAAGAGGCAGTGGAAAGAAAGAGGCACAGACCGATCCTGAACTAATGGATCAATGGGCCATGACTGGAGAATGCCCACCGAAGAGAAAATGGGACTTGCATAGACGAAGAGTAGGGATTGGTTGGGGCATTAAGAGTGATATAATGTTTTTGTGCTATATAAGTATGGGTAGTGTCATTCGGGAAACCGAGGTAAAGAAGTTGATTTGGGTTAAATTTAAAATATTGTGGAGGGATTAAATCACCCAGGAATACCACTCGTTTCCGGTCGAGTAAACACTTTTTTGTTTGAGCTTACAATACGAGCCGTTTTCTAGCCATTTAGTACAGGGCTGTCAAACTCCGACCCCCCAGATGTTTCTAAACTACAACTCCCATGATTCTCTGGCCATCTATTACATTAAAAGAATTCTGGGAACTGTAGGCATTCAACATCTGGGGGGGGGCAGAGTTTGAGACCCCTGATTTAGTAAACACTCATCTGACATTTTTGCTGTGCTGCATTAACATGAGAGTGTAATAGGATATCAACAAGATGGACAATAATAAATGACATGCAAGTAATTCCATAAAACATGATTGATAACGCCTGGAAGATGGACGGAGAAGCACATTAAAACGTAAAAATAAAAAAACAATACGATTGAAAATGTCAAAAGTGAAACACTGTTTGCAAAAAAACTACAAAACGAAAATGCCTGGAATTTACGTATAAGATCCTATGAATGATAATAAAAAGGGCCGTTACAGGAAAAAGAAAAAACGCTTTTAAAAAAAACAGTAAAATAATTTTGCTGAAAAAATCACGAAAAATGCCTAAAAGATCCTAAAAAAAATCAATAAATAAAGAGCCTTTTTGCTGCAGATTAAAATAATAAACGGTTTATTAGATATTGAATAAAACCGGGAATATTTTTAACATTGAAGCCTATGGGATTCGCCTGAATAAACCTGCCGAATTAAACCACCGAACAACAGGGCATTTAGGTAACTTTCACTGCTGTTCGGTGTCTCTGAATAGATTAACCATTGCTTATCTATGGGGGATTTCACTGCCCTCAAACAGGCACCGTATTTGCTGGCAGTATGCCAAAATTTGGTGAACTGCCTGCTCTCTGAATAGCCGAATTGCCCCGAAATGACGCCGTACGGGGAAATTCCCTGTTTGGTGACATTTCTGTGTTTAATCCCTGTCTGCTTTTGACTTTGTTGATTTCTCCTCTCCTAGACCCTGTACTGTTATCTGTGCTCCCTGACTCTTGCTCGATTTAGGCTGGGGTCAGACCAGCGCACTTTTAACGTGCGTTCTGGTGCACATAATCACGGCCGCACTAGCAGCAAATGACGGGCAATGACGGCCAATATACGAAGTACGGTCGCACGAAAGTCCGGCCGCGCAACGCAAGTGGAAAATGAACGCATTTTTTCGACAACGCAGAACCGCTAGTACGGACGTACAGAGTGCTCTGCGCCCGCTAGCGGTGTGTGTGTGTGATTTGGAGACGTCAGACCCTGCTCGTGTCCGGCCAACATAACGTCCAGACGCAAAACGTTTCCTGGTTTGGATTCGTAAAACATACGCACGAAAATGCGCATCGTATGACCGTTTTCGCCTATTCCGTGAAAAAATCCGTCAATGCGTTCGGACGCACTTTTTTACGTTCGCGTGTAAAAATGCTTTCGTTTGACCCTAGCCTTAAGCACCCAGGCCAGGACATGCTTGAAAATTAGAGAAATCTCAATGTATCCTTCCTGGTAAAATACTTTTATAAATAAAATAAATAATTCTATCAGGCAATTTTTTAGAAAACATATTGGCTGTTTTCGGGGAAATAATTTTCTTTTGAAAAATTGCCTAATTCAGTTTGAAAAAATTCATCCTGAGACAAATTCCAAAAGATGTCCCTATATGGGAAGATATTGGACCCTAAAAAGTAGAAAAAAAGTGTAACTACGTGTACACGGATACACTTTCTGTCTTTCACTATAACAGTACTTTGCCTCACCAATACATTAAACACGAAACGTATGACCTCTGCACATTGAATCCACAATGACAGTAAAACGGGCAGCTCCGTACTATTTTAACCACGCAAGTCCATATATTGAGATTTACATTGTTACATTATAATGCGTAGGTGCGTACAGTAAGATTTTTACAGTTACAGTTACAAAGCATTGGCCCTATTACATTCTTCACGCAAAAAACGCATGCAGAACGCGTTAAATGTTAACGCGCGTAAATCAACGCTGCAATTACAATCCTCTCGCATTTTTTCATCCGTCGAGCAATAACGCTGGTAAAACGGACGTGCAAAAAGGCGCAGAAATCAGTGTGCAGACTGTTTTTTACGCTATTCAGCCAATCAGAATTAAGAACCACAATTGTCTCACGTTAAGTTTTTGCGCCTGTCAAAGTCAATCTGCGCATATATGCTGCATCAATAATAAAAAGCACACACAACTTCTCAAATTTATTGGTTTGGGTATGTGTAGAATGTGTAACTATACTTTGCTGCGTATTTTTTTTTTGGGCTGGTGTATTTGGTTTCGGCCAGGTTGATAGAATTTGCCATTAACACCAGCTTTAAGGCTGGGGTCAGACTGAGGCAGTGCGAGCGCGCGTGCAGGCGCACTTAATCACGGCCGTAGTAGCAGCAAATGCCAGGCAATGACGGCCAATATACGAAGTACGGTCGCACAAAAGTCCGGCTGCGCAACGCAAGTGGCAAACGAACGCATTTTGTCGAGAACGTAAAACCGCTAGTACGGTTGTACAGAGTGCGCTGCGTCCGCTAGCGGCGTGTGTGCGTGAATTGGAGATGTCAGACACTGCTAATGTCCGGCCAACATAACGTCCAGATGCACAAAGTGTTTTATTGATGATCCGTACAAAATCACGAACGCAAATGTGCATAGTATGACCGCTATCGCGTACTCCGTGAAAAAATGCGTCCATTCGTTCGAACGCACTTTTTCACAGACAACGTGAAAATGCGTTCGTCTGACCCTAGCCTTAGGAGTTGCTAAAATTATGCGCGCAAAGGCTGTGCGTTACAAACTGCGCATAGATTGTAATACCATCCGCGTACCAGCGCACAAACGCATTTGCGCTCACAATGTATATAGGACTCACAACGTACAGTAAGCTCACGCAGCGTTCGCGCAGGTTCACCCGCGGTAGACGTATAGGCGTGTTTGTTGCACTGAGATTGTAATACGACGTTCTGCACAAAGGGTTTTGCCCCTCGCGTTAATGCGTTTTTGCGCGGGCGCAAACGTATGCGCGAAGAATGTAATAGGGCCCCAAATGTCTATAAATATTTCCACTGGTTACAGTAAAAAGCGCATGTCTGGGATTTACACAGTGCTGGATTAAGGCTAGGGTCAGACTAACGCATTTTTCGCGTTGTCCGTGAAAAAGTGCGTTCGAACGAATGGACGTATTTTTTCACGGAATACGCGTTAGCGGTCATACGATGCGCATTTTCGTCCGTGATTTTGTACGGATCATCAATAAAACACTTTTTGCGTCTGGACGTTATGTTGGCCGGACGTGTGCAGCGTCTGACGTCTCCCAATCACGCAAACACACCGCTATGCGGACGCAGCGCACTCTGTACGTCAGTAGTAGCGGTTTGACGTTCTAGAAAAAATGCGTTCGTTTGCCACTTGCGTTGCGCGGACGAACTTTCGTGCGGCCGTTCTTCGTATGTTACCCGGCATTGGACGTCATTTGCTGCTAGCACGGCCGTGATTTTGTGCGGTTAAACGCACGTTAAAAATGCTTTCGTCTGACCTTAGCCTAAGGCCTTCATGGGCCTAGAGTGGAGGAGTTGGGTGTCCCTCTACCCCTTCTCACCACCCAATGTGCCATAACCAGGGGCTGACTGGCAACTTTTGGCCTAGAGGGAAGTACAACCCAGCGACCCATAGTGCAGCAACTCGGCCCCCACTTGCGCTCATCTCTGCTCTTACTCACAGCCTCCGCACTTATTCTCTATGCTATTCTATCAATCGCGGCCGCACCTCTCCAAAGTAGTAAGCTGCAGCTGCGAGTAAGCAACAAAGAGGAGCACAGCCCTTCCCTGCTGAGCCATTTCACTCCTGTGTGCTGAGCTCATTCTGATTGTTTTGTGCTCATCATGTTAAAACACAATTTGAAGTCACGTTGTATTTTAGGACCCAGACAAGTTATGTATCACTTTATCCAGCAGACTCGGCAGATTCACAATATATCACTTCTAAAGATGTGCAATTCGTGTCGTTCCGAATCGAAATTCGGACGAAATTCACCATTTTCTTATTTCGGAGCATTTCCGAAAACAAAATATTGACCATCCGAAAATTTCGTTCCGGCTGATTCGAAAGGATCCGGTGCTTCGGATCGATTCAGCGATTCTGTTCATTTCGGCGATTCGATTCTGTTGGTTTTTCGTTTTTTATGAGCTATTTCATTTTTTTATTGCTTATTTAAGAATGGGAAGTAGATTACTACCAATAGAATGAAAGTTTCTTTACTTATTTATTCTTTTACGATTTTTTGGGTGAAATTTTAGGTTTCCTAACTTTTTTTAAAGAAACAAGACTTTTTAACCCATAGGTTTCAATGCGGCATATGAATCCACACACTGCTGGGAAGCGCCTCTCTGCGGTATAATTAATGCAGCATATGAATCCACACACTGCCGGGCAGCATCTCTCTGCGGTATAATTAATGCAGCATATGAATCCACACACTGCTGGGAAGCGCCTCTCTGCGGTATAATTAATGCAGCATATGAATCCGCACACTGTGGGGAAGCGCCTCTATGCGGTATAATTAATGCAGCATATTATCCACACACTGCCGGGCAGCATCTCTCTGCGGTATAATTAATGCAGCATATGAATCCACACACTGCTGGGAAGCGCCTCTCTGCAGTATAATTAATGCAGCATATGAATCCACACACTGCTGGGAAGCGCCTCTCTGCGGTATAATTAATGCAGCATATGAATCTACACACTGCTGGGAAGCGCCTCTACAGTATAATTAATGCAGCATATGAATCCACACACAGCTGGGAAGCGCCTCTATGCGGTATAATTAATGCAGCATATGAATCCGCACACTGTGGGGAAGCGCCTCTATGCGGTATAATTATTGCAGCATATGAATCCGCACACTGCGGGGAAGCGCCTCTCTGCAGTATAATTAATGCAGCATATGAATCCACACATTGCTGGGAAGCGCCTCTATGCGGTATAATTAATGCAGCATATGAATCCACACACTGCTGGGAAGCGCCTCTCTGCGGTATAATTAATGCAGCATATGAATCCACACACTGCTGGGAAGCGCCTCTCTGCGGTATAATTAATGCAGCATATGAATCCACACACTGCGGGGAAGCACCTCTCTGCGGTATAATTAATGTAGCATATGAATCCACACACTGCGGGGAAGCACCTCTCTGCGGTATAATTAATGCAGCATATGAATCCACACAGTGCTGGGAAGCGCCTCTATGCGGTATAATTAATGCAGCATATGAATCCACACACTGCTGGGAAGCGCCTCTCTGCGGTATAATTAATGCAGCATATGAATCTACACACTGCTGGGAAGCGCCTCTGCAGTATAATTAATGCAGCATATGAATCCACACACTGCTGGGAAGCGCCTCTCTGCAGTATAATTAATGCAGCATATGAATCCACACACTGCGGGGAAGCACCTCTCTGCGGTATAATTAATGCAGCATATGAATCCACACACTGCGGGGAAGCACCTCTCTGCAGTATAATTAATGTAGCATATGAATCCACACACTGCGGGGAAGCACCTCTCTGCGGTATAATTAATGCAGCATATGAATCCACACACTGCTGGGAAGCGCCTCTCTGCAATATAATTAAAGCAGCATATGAATCCACACAGTGCTGGGAAGCGCCTCTCTGCAATATAATTAAAGCAGCATATGAATCTACACACTGCTGGGAAGCGCCTCTGCAGTATAATTAATGCAGCATATGAATCCACACACTGCCGGGCAGCACCTCTCTGCAGTATAATTAATGCAGCATATGAATCCACACACTGCTGGGAAGCGCCTCTCTGCAATATAATTAATGCAGCATATGAATCCGCACACTGTGGGGAAGCGCCTCTATGCGGTATAATTAATGTAGCATATGAATCCACACACTGCTGGGAAGCGCCTCTCTGCAGTATAATTAATGCAGCATATGAATCCACACACTGCTGGGAAGCGCCTCTCTGCAGTATAATTAATGTAGCATTTGAATCCGCACACTGTGGGGAAGCGCCTCTATGCGGTATAATTAATGCAGCATATGAATCCACACACTGCTGGGAAGCGCCTCTATGCGGTATAATTAATGAAGCATATGAATCCACACAGTGCTGGGAAGCGCCTCTATGCGGTATAATTAATGAAGCATATGAATCCACACACTGTGGGGAAGCGCCTCTCTGCGGTATAATTAATGCAGCATATGAATCCGCACACTGTGGGGAAGCGCCTCTATGCGGTATAATTAATGCAGCATATGAATCCGCACACTGTGGGGAAGCGCCTCTCTGCAGTATAATTAATGCAGCATATGAATCCACACACTGCTGGGAAGCGCCTCTCTGCGGTATAATTAATGCAGCATATGAATCCACACACTGCTGGGAAGCGCCTCTCTGCAGTATAATTAATGCAGCATATGAATCCACACAGTGCTGGGAAGCGCCTCTCTGCAATATAATTACAGCAGCATATGAATCCACACAGTGCTGGGAAGCGCCTCTCTGCAATATAATTAAAGCAGCATATGAATCCACACACTGCTGGGAAGCGCCTCTGCAGTATAATTAATGCAGCATATGAATCCACACACTGCCGGGCAGCACCTCTCTGCAGTATAATTAATGCAGCATATGAATCCACACACTGCTGGGAAGCGCCTCTCTGCGGTATAATTAATGCAGCATATGAATCCACACACTGCTGGGAAGCGCCTCTCTGCGGTATAATTAATGCAGCATATGAATCCACACAGTGCTGGGAAGCGCCTCTCTGCAATATAATTAAAGCAGCATATGAATCCACACACTGCTGGGAAGCACCTCTCTGCGGTATAATTAATGCAGCATATGAATCCACACACTGCGGGGAAGCGCCTCTCTGCGGTATAATTAATGCAGCATATGAATCCACACACTGCTGGGAAGCGCCTCTACGCGGTATAATTAATGCAGCATATGAATCCACACACTGCTGGGAAGCGCCTCTCTGCGGTATAATTAATGCAGCATATGAATCCGCACACTGTGGGGAAGTGCCTCTCTGCGGTATAATTAATGCAGCATATGAATCCACACAGTGCTGGGAAGCGCCTCTCTGCGGTATAATTAATGCAGCATATGAATCCGCACACTGCTGGGAAGCGCCTCTCTGCAGTATAATTAATGCAGCATATGAATCCACACACTGCGGGGAAGCACCTCTCTGCGGTATAATTAATGCAGCATATGAATCCACACAGTGCTGGGAAGCGCCTCTCTGCGGTATAATTAATGCAGCATATGAATCCGCACACTGCTGGGAAGCGCCTCTCTGCAGTATAATTAATGCAGCATATGAATACACACACTGCGGGGAAGCACCTCTCTGCGGTATAATTAATGCAGCATATGAATCCACACACTGCTGGGAAGCGCCTCTCTGCAGTATAATTAATGCAGCATATGAATCCACACAGTGCTGGGAAGCGCCTCTCTGCAATATAATTACAGCAGCATATGAATCCACACAGTGCTGGGAAGCGCCTCTCTGCAATATAATTAAAGCAGCATATGAATCTACACACTGCTGGGAAGCGCCTCTGCAGTATAATTAATGCAGCATATGAATCCACACACTGCCGGGCAGCACCTCTCTGCAGTATAATTAATGCAGCATATGAATCCACACACTGCTGGGAAGCGCCTCTCTGCGGTATAATTAATGCAGCATATGAATCCACACACTGCTGGGAAGCGCCTCTCTGCGGTATAATTAATGCAGCATATGAATCCACACAGTGCTGGGAAGCGCCTCTCTGCAATATAATTAAAGCAGCATATGAATCCACACACTGCTGGGAAGCACCTCTCTGCGGTATAATTAATGCAGCATATGAATCCACACACTGCGGGGAAGCGCCTCTCTGCGGTATAATTAATGCAGCATATGAATCCACACACTGCTGGGAAGCGCCTCTACGCGGTATAATTAATGCAGCATATGAATCCACACACTGCTGGAAGCGCCTCTCTGCGGTATAATTAATGCAGCATATGAATCCGCACACTGTGGGGAAGTGCCTCTCTGCGGTATAATTAATGCAGCATATGAATCCACACAGTGCTGGGAAGCGCCTCTCTGCGGTATAATTAATGCAGCATATGAATCCGCACACTGCTGGGAAGCGCCTCTCTGCAGTATAATTAATGCAGCATATGAATCCACACACTGCGGGGAAGCACCTCTCTGCGGTATAATTAATGCAGCATATGAATCCACACAGTGCTGGGAAGCGCCTCTCTGCGGTATAATTAATGCAGCATATGAATCCGCACACTGCTGGGAAGCGCCTCTCTGCAATATAATTAAAGCAGCATATGAATCCACACACTGCGGGGAAGCACCTCTCTGCGGTATAATTAATGCAGCATATGAATCCACACACTGCTGGGAAGCGCCTCTCTGCGGTATAATTAATGCAGCATATGAATCCACACACTGCGGGGAAGCACCTCTCTACGGTATAATTAATGCAGCATATGAATCCGCACACTGCGGGGAAGCACCTCTCTGCGGTATAATTAATGCAGCATATGAATCCACACACTGCTGGGCAGCGCCTCTCTGCGGTATAATTAATGCAGCATATGAATCCGCACACTGCGGGGAAGCACCTCTCTGCGGTATAATTAATGCAGCATATGAATCCACACACTGCTGGGAAGCGCCTCTCTGCGGTATAATTAATGCAGCATATGAATCCACACACTGCGGGGAAGCACCTCTCTACGGTATAATTAATGCAGCATATGAATCCGCACACTGCGGGGAAGCACCTCTCTGCGGTATAATTAATGCAGCATATGAATCCACACACTGCTGGGCAGCGCCTCTCTGCGGTATAATTAATGCAGCATATGAATCCGCACACTGCGGGGAAGCACCTCTCTGCGGTATAATTAATGCAGCATATGAATCCACACACTGCTGGGAAGCGCCTCTCTGCGGTATAATTAATGCAGCATATGAATCCACACACTGCCGGGCAGCGCCTCTCTGCAGTATAATTAATGCAGCATATGAATCCACACACATATGATGTCTGAGGATGTCAGTGGGCTAGTTAACCCCCTAGCTGCCAATTGGAGATAGGGAGATCGTTTGCCTAATCATGGCCTTTCCAATGATACCAAACATGACCATGTTTGTTGTAAAAATAAATTTAAAAAAATAAATAAATAAAATAAAAATAATTTTTTAAAATTTTTTTTTTTTTTTTTAAAAATTGTTTAGGGGGGGTTTACTAAAATAGGACCTAGACTGGCATTTGAAAATGATGAGCAAAGAATGGTCAAAATGAGCTCAGCGCACAGAGGTGAAATAGCAGTGATGGGGTTAAAGAGCAAAAACATATAAAAATTGGGTATTTCTATTCTAGGGACAAAATTTTGAAACTATTTAGCGGTTGTAGATTTTGAGGATTCAATTTCAAAAACGTGTGTTTTTTTTCCATTTTATTTCATTTTTTTATAGTAAATTATAGGATATGATGGAAATAATGGTATTTTTTAGAAAGTCCATTTAATGGTGGAAAAAACGTTATATAATATGTGTGGGTTGCATAAACCAGTAAGAGGAAAATTTGACCTATTCACAAACACGCAGAAACGTTAGAACAGCAGCGGGCACTAAGGCTAGGGTCAGACTAACGCATTTTTCACGTTGTCCGTGAAAATGTGCGTTCGAAGAATGGACGTGTTTTTTCACGGAATACGCAATAGCGGTCATACGATGCGCAGTGTCATCCGTGATTTTGTACGGATCTTCAATAAAACACTTTGTGCATCTGGACGTTATGTTGGCCGGACATTAGCAGCGTCTGATGTCTCCAATTCACGCACACACGCCGCTAGCGGACGCAGCGCACTCTGTACGTCAGTACTAGTGGTTTAACGTTCTCGAAATAATGCGTTCATTTTCCACTTGCGTTGCGCAGCCGGACTTTTGTGCGACCGTACTTCGTATATTGGCCGTCATTGCCCGGCATCTGCTGCTAGTGCGGCCGTGATTAAGTGCGCCAGAACGCGCGTTCGCACTGCCTCAGTCTGACCCTAGCCTTAAGGATGGATTTTCCTAAAACCGCTTGGTCACTATGGGGTTAAACCTGTGGAATGAAACCACCGAAAATAAGGGCATTTCTCTGCTGTTCGGTGTTTTCTGAATGGATTAACCATTGCTTCTCTATGGGAGTTCACTGCTGTCTAAGTAATTCACCAATATTTGGCAAACTGCTAGCTTTTTGAATAGCCGAATGATCACGAAACTGCGCTATACGGGGAAATTCACTGTTCGGTGCAATCTCAGGGCCAATTCGGTGGTCTTTGAATAGCTCTGATAGTTATCCTTTCTCTAGTAGGTACACTATAATGCTTGGTTAATTGGTCCTCGCTGTCCCACAATTAGGTCCCTACCTACAGTTTGTAGGCTCGGGTCAGACGAGCGCAGTGTTCACGTCCGTGTTGCCGCACATTTTAACGTCCGTGGTAGCATACAATTATGATCAATGGAGCCCCACACACAAAGTACGTCCGCACAGTAGTGCGGACGCACAACAGACGCGGCAAACGGACGCAAGTTAGGCAAGAACGTAAAACCCCTAGAACGGACGTGCAGAGTGCGCCACATCCACAACGTCCGCATAGCTTTGTGTGTGAGTGAGGGACAGTTTACCCTGATCAAATGGCATGTCGCACCTTACTGTCACACCTTACTGTCACACCTTATGACCTTACTGTCACACCTTATGAACATATTGTGTAGCCATGTAACTGATGAATATGAGTACAAATATACATACAGTATATGTGTTTTTTCGGTTTAGGCTAGGGTCAGACGAATGCATTTTTCGCATTGTCCGTGAAAAAGTGCGTTCGAACGAATGGACTTTTTTTTCACGGAATACGCAATAGCGGCCATCCGATGCGCATTTCCGTCCGTGATTTTGTACGGATCATCAATAAAACCCTTTTTACGTCTGCAAGTTATGTTGGCCGGAGATTAGCAGCATCTGACGTCTCCTAATCACGCACACACGCAGCGCACTCTGTACGTCAGTACTAGCGGTATCACGTTCTCGAAAAAATGCGTTTGTTTGCCGCTTGCGTTGCGCGGCCGCCCTTTTGTGCGGCCGTACTCCATATATTGCCCGTCATTGGCCGTTACTTGCTGCTACTACGGCCGTAATAAAGTGCGGCTGCACGCGTGTTCGCGCTGCGTTAGTCTGACCCTAGCCTAAGTCGACGGGGCATTTAGGGGCACGGCGGCTCGCCTTTGGCAGTCCAGCTGTGGATTAGTGATCAAATGAGTTAAAATAGTTCACCGCAACTGTGTGGCAGACGCTAGCCACGTCGCTAGTTGATTGTCAAGAGATGTGTTGTTCACGGCAATGTAACTATCTCTGTGAGCTATGAAATCGCCCCAAAACGCACCCTCAATGATCACCGTAAGTACTATTAGCCAAACAGTAACCATGTTTCTTAAGCTGCAGAGCATTGCTCCGTTTAGCTCTTCTCCCAATGCAGGACTACTGCTCTGCAGGCTTCTCCAAGATTTTCCTTCCCATCTGCTCTCCATCTGAGTGACTCGTCAGTGCGGTGCTGATGTGGCAGATACAATGAGTTTAGGATACAATCCAGACCCCTCTACTCCCCCTTCCATCCTCCTTGCATTGTCTCTTGGCTCACTCTTTTTTCCTCCCTCCCCCCCTCTGCTCAGGGAGTGGTAAGCAAAGTACCCGCACACCCTCTGCAAAGCTCAATTTGGGGTAAGAAAAAGAGTGAGGGTGGAGACATGGATGGAGAATGTGGTTGGATGGGGTGGAGAGAGCCGGCTTGTGTTTGGGAGGGTTGAGAGAAGGTGGATAGGGAAAAACTAATAAGAGGGAGCTAAAATGAGTCGGAAAGAAAGACGAAGACTGAGAAAAAACTTCAAATTAACTTTACACACGATGAATTGGACGTCCTACAGTCAGGCCACTTATGCCTTTTTATACGGCAGTGGAAGGTTTAACGACGGGCCTTTTGTCCCCAGTGGGCAAAGGCCTCAATTTAGTTATTCCATCTGTGGTATGTCTCTCTGGTGCTTTTAACTGTCCGGCAGGTCTGATCACAGGACGTTTCCCACATTGGCCTCCTGCCAGTGTAAACCATTAGAGAGAAACATATCTCCCTCCACTCTCTTTACTGACGCTCAAACAAGAATGGCGCGTCGCAGTCACTGTCTCTTTTTCGGCACTCAGTCTCGCTCTGCTCACCACGTTCACTAGCTCTTCTGTTTGTACGTCCTGCACTCTGTCTCTTTGTCTGTCTTGGACTCAAAGGGTGTCTTTGCTCCTCTTGCTCTATGGTGATCATTCAACATAACTTCACTGTGAAGCGAATTCTGCACTGTTTGGATTTCTCTTTTACAAAAAGATGGTATTTGTCAAAGGCGAACTTCATTTGTTGAACAACTATCTTTTTGTCTCTCATTAAATGCTTTGCGCTGTTAATCTCACTTAACTACCCGCTCTTATCTCTGCATTGTTCTTTGTTTTCTCTATTTGTGCCACAGAGTTCCAATACACATTGGGCCATAATACAATCATCACGCTAAAAAGGGGACGCTAAGGAGAAAAACCGGCACCTGCACTGTAACACGGCGCTAAGCCTCGGGATGCTCGCGGCAGCGCTAAGTACCACCGCGAGCATCCCCTCCATAGGACTCCATTGAGTCTTCCACTGCCGGTCACATGACCTTCAGGATCTCGCCACGCAAGATCCGGCAGGTCACTGTAGTGATTTGCAGAGGGAGACTGGAGGACTTTTTTCCCCCCCCGTTTCTCTCGGCTCCCAGCGACCAGAAGTGACGGATCGAGCCGCTGTTCTTGCCATAGGATGAGAGGTATTTGATTTTTTTTTGGGGGGGAAGGTTCAGCTGGTGCATACATCCCACACAATGCAATGATTTGAGTCAGTAATCATCCCACAGACTCCATTCTATGGCCATTGCCACGGAGTGAGGAGCAGGTGATGGAAAGACACTATGGGGGAGAGCTCAAAACACAAAAGATCACAATGGATGCACCCAATGACATATATAAATATATATAGAGTAAAATATTTTCTTCCTAAACAAGAGAAAACAAAAAACTCACGTAAGATATCAGCAATATAAAATAAACCAAATAGTTCATCTTGTGGTGGTAGTGACCCTTTAAAAAGGCCAAGCGAAGTGATGACTAGATGACTGGGTCAGAGCATCTCCAAAACTTCAAGTCTTGTGGGATGTTACCCCTGGCATGCAGTGGTTAGTACCTTCCATAAAGTGATGTAAGGAAGGACAACTAGTGAACTGGCGTCGCCCACAGGATCATGGGCACCCAAGGCTCATTGATCCATGTGAGTAGTGAAGGCTAGCCTGACGGGTCTGATCACACGGAAAACCTACCGTACCACATGATGGAAAGGTGTCAGAACACATGTGACATGTAACATCTACCTTGAGATAGTTTCAGGCCATGTACAACCCTTCGTGGCAGTGGTATTCCCTGATGGCAGTGGCCTCTTTCAGGAGGATAATGCACCTGGACACACTGCAAACATTGTTCATTAATGGTTTGAAGAAAATGACAAAGATATCTGGTTGTTGCCTTGGCCTCCAAGTTCCCCAGATCTCACTCCGATTGAGCACCGTGGGATGGGCTGGAACAATAAATCCGATCCATGGAGGCTCCAAATTGCTACGTGTAGGAGCTAAAGGATCTGATGCTAATGTCTTGGTGCCAGATACCACACGAAACGTTCAGAGGTCTTGTGGAGTCCATGGCTCAACGCATCAGAGCTGTTTTGGCAGCACAAGGTGCACCAACACTATCTTAAGCAGGTGGATTTAATGTTGTGGCTGATCAGTGTATCACAAACACAGAATTTACAAGGGTCGATTGCGAAAAGAGGCAATTTACAATCCCATTCACAATGTCTTGTAAATATCAACAGATTGTTGTGTCCACAATAGAAAACCATCACAAACCAGTGGAGCACCAAGGTCCAGCTCCAAGTCCAGTTAAGAGCAATTAAGGTTCGTTATGGGATTTGTTTACTGTAGAATACTAGAACAATATGTGAGTGACATATGCTGTGTGTACACGAAAATAAACATTAAAGCTTATAATTTTTGTAAAATAAACTTGTACGCAGTTGGAATCACTCTTGTATTTTTCTGCGTCTGCAAAACTACACCAAGCGTCTGCATGGAAAATTGGTCACGGCAGGGGTCTAGTTGTCTCTTATTACGGTGTCATAAATGAAATAAAAAAGAGAATTCCAGTTTTGGTTTAACCTTCTCGTATCTGCTTTGAAATATCTAATTAACGCACATCAATTAATAGTTATGGATTTAACTATTAGATGAAATGAAAATTCAAACAATATGAGCCACGTATCCCAGACTCATGAGGATTCAGCCTAGTGGCTATAGGTGCTTTGTTTATATATGATGTGTTTCCATGACCCAATCCTCATGTCGTTAATGAATCCCTCATGTTCTCATACATTGTCTGCCTGCTTTTACGCATGGAGGGAAAGAGTTAGCAATTCAGGAAGGAAAAGTACTAACCTTGGTCTGTTCTCAGGATGAGATTTAAGAGATCATGTGATCATTCTTTACATAGGACACAAATATTTACAGAAAGAGGACATACAGAGTAGTTTAAAGCAATATAGGGCTAAAGGGAGGGTTAAAATGACAGGTAATATGGAATAATAGGAGGGTTATATGGAGTAATAGGAGGGTTATAGGGAGAGGTTATATGGAGTAATAGGAGAGTTATAGGGAGAGGTTATATGGAGTAATAGGAGGGTTATAGGGAGAGGTTATATGGAGTAATAGGAGGTTATAGAGAGAGGTTATATGGAGTAATAGGAGGGTTATAGGAGGAGGTTATATGGAGTAATAGGAGGGTTATAGGGAGAGTTATATGGAGTAACAGGAGGGTTATAGGAGAGGTTATATGGAGTAATAGGAGGGTTATAGGGAAAGGTTATATGGAGTAATAGGAGGGTAATAGGGAGGGGTTATATGGAGTAATAGGAGGGTTATAGGGAGAGGTTATATGGAGTAATAGGAGGGTTATAGAGAGAGGTTATATGGAGTAATAGGAGGGTTATAGGAGGAGGTTATATGGAGTAATAGGAGGGTTATAGGGAGAGGTTATATGGAGTAACAGGAGGGTTATAGAGAGAGGTTATATGGAGTAATAGGAGGGTTATAGGGAAAGGTTATATGGAGTAATAGGAGGGTAATAGGGAGGGGTTATATGGAGTAATAGGAGGGTTATAGGGAGAGGTTATATGGAGTAATAGGAGGGTTATAGAGAGAGGTTATATGGAGTAATAGAAGGGTTATAGGGAGAGGTTATATGGAGTAATAGGAGGGTTATAGGGAGAGGTTATATGGAGTAATAGGAGGGTTATAGGGAGATGTTATATGGAGTAATAGGGGGTTATTTAGAGAAAGGTTATATGGAGTAATAGGAGGGTTATAGGGAGAGGTTATATGGAGTAATAGGAGGGTTATAGGGAGAGGTTATATGGAGTAAGAGGGGGGTTATAGGGAGAGGTTATATGGAGTAATAGGAGGGTTACAGGGAGAGGTTATATGTAGTAATAGGAGGGTTACAGGGAGAGGTTATATGGAGTAATAGGAGGGTTATAGGGAGAGGTTATATGGAGTAATAGGAGGGTTATAGGGAGAGGTTATATGGAGTAATAGGGGGGCTATAGGGAGAGGTTATATGGAGTAATAGGGGGGTTATAGGGAGAGGTTATATGGAGTAATAGGGGGGTTATAGGGAGAGGTTATATGGAGTAATAGGGGGGTTATAGGGAGAGGTTATAAGGAGTAATAGGAGGGATATAGGGAGAGGTTATATGGAGTAATAGGAGGGATATAGGGAGAGGTTATATGGAGTAATAGGGTTATATGGAGTAATAGGAGGGTTATAGGGAGAGGTTATATGGAGTAATAGGAGGGTTATAGGGAGAGGTTATATGGAGTAATAGGAGGGTTATAGGGAGAGGTTATATGGAGTAATAGGGTTATATGGAGTAATAGGAGGGTTATAGGGAGAGGTTATATGGAGTAATAAAAGGGTTATAGGGAGAGGTTATATGGAGTAATAGGGTTATATGGAGTAATAGGAGGATTATAGGGAGGGTTATATGGAGTAATAGGAGGGTTATAGGGAGAGGTTATATGGAGTAATAGGAGGGTTATAGGGAGAGGTTATATGGAGTAATAGGAGGGTTATAGGGAGAGGTTATATGGAGTAATAGGAGGGTTATAAGGAGAGGTTATATGGAGTAATAGGAGGGATATAGGGAGAGGTTATATAGAGTAATAGGAGGGATATAGGGAGAGGTTATATAGAGTAAAAGGAGGGTTATAGGGAGAGGTTATATAGAGTAATAGGAGGGTTATAGGGAGAGGTTATATGGAGTAATAGGGTTATATGGAGTAATAGGAGGATTATAGGGAGGGTTATATGGAGTAATTGGAGGGTTATAGGAGAGGTTATATGGAGTAATAGGAGGGTTATAGGGGAGGTTATATGGAGTAATAGGGTTATATGGAGTAATAGGAGGATTATAGGGAGGGTTATATGGAGTAATTGGAGGGTTATAGGGAGAGGTTATATGGAGTAATAGGAGGGTTATAGGGAGAGGTTATATGGAGTAATAGGAGGGTTATAGGGAGAGGTTATATGGAGTAATAGGAGGGTTATAAGGAGAGGTTATATGGAGTAATAGGAGGGATATAGGGAGAGGTTATATGGAGTAAAAGGAGAGTTATAGGGAGAGGTTATATAGAGTAATAGGAGGGTTATAGGGAGAGGTTATATGGAGTAATAGGGGGGTTATAGGGAGAGGTTATATGGAGTAATAAAAGGGTTATAGGGAGAGGTTATATGGAGTAATAGGAGGGTTATAGGGAGAGGTTATATGGAGTAATAAAAGGGTTATAGGGAGAGGTTATATGGAGTAATAGGGTTATATGGAGTAATAGGAGGATTATAGGGAGAGGTTATATGGAGTAATAGGAGGGTTATAGGGAGAGGTTATGTGGAGTAATAGGAGGGTTATAGGGAGAGGTTATATGGAGTAATAGGAGGGTTATAAGGAGAGGTTATATGGAGTAATAGGAGGATTATAGGGAGAGGTTATATAGAGTAAAAGGAGGGTTATAGGGAGAGGTTATATAGAGTAATAGGGGGTTATAGGGAGAGGTTATATGGAGTAATAGGGTTATAGGGAGAGGTTATATGGAGTAATAGGAGGGTATAGGGAGAGGTTATATTGGAGTAATAGGGGGTTATAGGAAAAGGTTATATGGAGTAATAGGAGGGTTATAGGGAGAGGTTATATGGAGTAATAGGGGGGCTATAGGGAGAGGTTATATGGAGTAATAGGGGGTTATAGGGAGAGGTTATATGGAGTAATAGGAGGGATATAGGGAGAGGTTATATGGAGTAATAGGAGGGATATAGGGAGAGGTTATATGGAGTAATAGGAGGGTAATAGGGAGAGGTTATATGGAGTAATAGGAGAGTTATAGGGAGAGGTTATATGGAGTAATAGGAGGGTTATAGGAAGAGGTTATATGGAGTAATAGGAGAGTTATATGGAGTAATAGGAGGGTTACAGGGAGTAATAGGAGGGTTATAGGGAGAGGTTATATGGAGTAATAGGAGGGTTATAGGGAGAGGTTATATGGAGTAATAGGAGGGTTATAGGGAGAGGTTATATGGAGTAATAGGAGGGTTATAGGGAGAGGTTTATGGAGTAATAGGAGGGTAATAGGGAGAGGTTATATGGAGTAATAGGAGGGTTATAGGGAGAGGTTATATAGAGTAATAGGAGGGTTATAGGGAGAGGTTATATGGAGTAATAGGAGGGTTACAGGGAGAGGTTATATGGAGTAATAGGAGGGTTATAGGGAGAGGTAATATGGAGTAATAGGAGGGTTATAGGGAGAGGTTATATGGAGTAATAGGGGGGCTATAGGGAGAGGTTATATGGAGTAATAGGAGGGATATAGGGAGAGGTTATATGGAGTAATAGGAGGGATATAGGGAGAGGTTATATGGAGTAATAGGAGGGTAATAGGGAGAGGTTATATGGAGTAATAGGAGAGTTATAGGGAGAGGTTATATGGAGTAATAGGAGGGTTATAGGGAGAGGTTATATGGAGTAATAGGAGGGTTATAGGAAGAGGTTATATGGAGTAATAGGAGAGTTATATGGAGTAATAGGAGGGTTACAGGAGAGGTTATATGGAGTAATAGAGGGTTATAGGGAGAGGTTATATGGAGTAATAGAGGGTTATAGGGAGAGGTATATATGGAGTAATAGGAGGGTTACAGGGTGAGGTTATATGGAGTAATAGGAGAGTTATAGGGAGAGGTTATATGGAGTAATAGGAGGGTTATAGGGAGAGGTTATATGGAGTAATAGGGGGGTTATAGGGAGAGGTTATATGGAGAGTATAGGGGGGTTATAGGGAGAGGTTATATGGAGTAATAGGAGGGTTATAGGGAGAGGTTTAAAGGAGTAATAGGAGGGATATAGGGAGAGGTTATATGGAGTAATAGGAGGGATATAGGGAGAGGTTATATGGAGTAATAGGAGGGTAATAGGGAGAGGTTATATGGAGTAATAGGGGGGTTATAGGGAGAGGTTATATGGAGTAATAGGGGGGTTATAGGGAGAGGTTATATGGAGTAATAGGGGGGTTATAGGGAGAGGTTATATGGAGTAATAGGGGGGTTATAGGGAGAGAGGTTATAAGGAGTAATAGGAGGGATAAGGGAGAGGTTATATGGAGTAATAAAAGGGTTATAGGAAGAGGTTATATGGAGTAATAGGGTTATATGGAGTAATAGGAGGGTTAATAGGGAGAGGTTATGGAGTAATAGGAGGGTTATAGGGAGAGGTTATATGGAGTAATAAAAGGGTTATAGGGAGAGGTTATATGGAGTAATAGGAGGGTTATAGGGAGAGGTTATATGGAGTAATAGGAGGGTTATAAGGAGAGGTTATATGGAGTAATAAAAGGGTTATAGGGAGAGGTTATATGGAGTAATAGGGTTATATGGAGTAATAGGAGGGTTATAGGGAGAGGTTATATGGAGTAATAGGAGGGTTATAGGGAGAGGTTATATGGAGTAATAGGAGGGTTATAAGGAGAGGTTATATGGAGTAATAGGAGGGATATAGGGAGAGGTTATATAGAGTAATAGGAGGGTTATAGGGAGAGGTTATATAGAGTTATAGGAGGGTTATAGGGAGAGGTTATATGGAGTAATAGGGGGGTTATAGGGAGAGGTTATAAGGAGTAATAGGAGGGATATAGGGAGAGGTTATATAGAGTAATAGGAGGGTTATAGGGAGAGGTTATATAGAGTAATAGGAGGGATATAGGGAGAGGTTATATGGAGTAATAGGGGGGTTATAGGAGGAGGTTATATGGAGTAATAGGAGGGTTATAGGGAGAGGTTATATGGAGTAATAGGAGGGTTATAGGGAGAGGTTATTGGAGTAATAGGAGGGTTATAGGGAGAGGTTATATGGAGTAATAGGAGGGTTATAAGAGAGGTTATATGGAGTAATAGGAGGGATATAGGGAGAGGTTATATAGAGTAATAGGAGGGTTATAGGGAGAGGTTATATAGAGTAATATTAGGGATATAGGGAGAGGTTATATGGAGTAATAGGGGGGTTATAGGAGGAGGTTATATGGAGTAATAGGAGGGTTATAGGGAGAGGTTATATGGAGTAATAGGGGGTTATAGGGAGAGGTTATATGAGTAATAGGGGGGTTATAGGGAGAGGTTATATGGAGTAATAGGAGGGTATAGGGAGAGGTTATATGGAGTAATAGGAGGGTTATAGGGAGAGGTTATATGGAGTAATAGGAGGGTTATAGGGAGAGGTTATATGGAGTAATAGGGGGGTTATAGGAGGAGGTTATATGGAGTAATAGGAGGGTTATAGGAGAGGTTATATGGAGTAATAGGAGGGTTATAGGGAGAGGTTATATGGAGTAATAGGAGGGTTATAGAGAGAGGTTATATGGAGTAATAGGAGGGTTATAGGGAGAGGTTATATGGAGTAATAGGGGGGTTATAGGAGGAGGTTATATGGAGTAATAGGGGGTTATAGGGAGAGGTTATATGGTAATAGGGGGGTTATAGGGAGAGGTTATATGGAGTAATAGGAGGGTTATAGGGAGAGGTTTATGGAGTAATAGGAGGTTATAGGGAGAGGTTATATGGAGTAATGGGGGTTATAGGGAGAGGTTATATGGAGTAATAGGGGGGTTATAGGAGGTTATATGGAGTAATAGGAGGGTTATAGGGAGAGGTTATATGGAGTAATAGGAGGGTTATAGGGAGAGGTTATATGGAGTAATAGGAGGGTTATAGGGAGAGGTTATATGGAGTAATAGGAGGGTTATAGGGAGAGGTTTATAGAGTAATAGGAGGGTTATAGGGAGAGGTTATATGGAGTAATGGGAGGGTTATAGGGAGAGGTTATATGGAGTAATAGGAGGTTATAGGGAGAGGTTATATGGAGTAATAGGAGGGTTATAGGGAGAGGTTATATGGAGTAATAGGAGGGTTATAGGGAGAGGTTATATGGAGTAATAGGGGGGTTATAGGGAGAGGTTATATGGAGTAATAGGAGAGTTATAGGGAGAGGTTATATGGAGTAATAGGGGGGTTATAGGGAGAGGTTATATGGAGTAATAGGAGGGTTATAGGGAGAGGTTATATGGAGTAATAGGAGGGTTATAGGGAGAGGTTATATGGAGTAATAGGGGGTTATACGGAGAGGTTATATGGAGTAATAGGAGGGTTATAGGGAGAGGTTATATGGAGTAATAGGAGAGTTATAGGGAGAGGTTATATGGAGTAATAGGAGGGTTATATGGAGTAATAGGAGGGTTATAGGGAGAGGTTATATGGAGTAATAGGAGGGTTATATGGAGTAATAGGAGGGTTATATGGAGTAATAGGAGGGTTATAGGGAGAGGTTATATGGAGTAATAAGAGGGTTATAGGGAGAGGTTATATACAGTAATAGGGGGTTATATAGAGTAATAGGGGTCTATGATAAAAGTAATAAAACTTCCTAAAAATACGGATCAGAATCTTGGTGAGTTTCCACACTTCCTTTTGTTGTATTAATCACTGAATGCAGTGAGAGATTAAAATGATTAGAACTCGGATCAGAATGTATCTTATTTTTGAGAAAGAGAACACTTTAAGTGTTATCTCTTTACATGAAATAAATAATTGGATATAATGTAAGAGTGCTGCACCTTATACAGTTGTGTTCAAAATTATTCAACCCCCACTGAAATTGAGTGTTTTGGCCAGTTTGACATTGATTTTGATCATTCAGTCATCTTGCTTACAATTAAATCAAAGAGGCACGTGTAGGTCAGACAAATATAACATAACATTTATAATGAAATAACCACAAATGTCTTTTCTGTGCTCACATCATTATCAGTTTTATTCAACCCCCAAGTGACATTCAATCTTAGTACTTAGTACAACATCCTTTTACAGTTATAACTGCTTTTAAACGTGAAGCATAGCTTGACACAAGTGTCTTGCAGCGATCTACAGGTATCTTCGCCCATTCATCATGGGCAAAAGCCTCCAGTTCAGTCACATTCTTAGGCTTGCGCACTGCAACTGCTTTCTTTAAGTCCCACCAGAGGTTCTCAATCGGATTTAAGTCAGGTGACTGCGATGGCCACTCCAAAATGTTCCAGCCTTTAATCTGCAGCCATGCTCTAGTGGACTTGGAGGTATGCTTGGGATCATTGTCCTGTTGAAAGGTCCAACGTCTCCCAAGCCTCAGGTTTGTGACGGACTGCATCACATTGTCATCCAATATCTCCTGGTACTGAAAAGAATTCATGGTACCTTGCACACGCTGAAGCTTCCTGTACCTGCAGAAGCAAACAGCCCCAAAGCATGATTGACCCCCGCATGCTTCACAGTAGGCAAGGTGTTCTTTTCTTCATAGGCCTTGTTCTTCCTCCTCCAAACATAGCGTTGATCCATGGGCCCAAACAGTTCTAATTTTGTTTCATCAGTCCACAGAACACTATCCCAAAACTTCTGTGGTTTGTCCACATGACTTTTGGCATACTGCAGTCGACTCTTCTTATTCTTTGGAGACAGCAAGGGGGTGCGCCTGGGAGTTCTGGCATGGAGGCCTTCATTACGCAGTGTGCGTCGTATTGTCTGAGCTGAAACTTCAGTACCCACATCTGACAAATCTTTTCTCAGTTCCTCAGCAGTCACACGGGGACTTTTCTCCACTCTACGCTTCAGGTAGCGCACAGCAGTCGAAGTCAGCATCTTCTTTCTGCCACGACCAGGTAGCGTTTCAACAGTGCCCTTTGCCTTGAATTTGCGAATGATGCTTCCTATGGTCTCTCTTGGTATGTTTAACATCTTTGCAATCTTCTTATAGCCATTGCCCTTCCTGTGAAGAGTAATCACCTCTTCTCTTGTCTTCCTGGACCATCTCTTGACTTCACCATGTTTGTAACCACACCAGTAAATGTCTAGACGGAGCCGAGTATCACAGTCATTTTAAAGCTGCCTAATTGGTGCTTATTATGCTTTATTGCTGCTCCGTGACATCCACAGGTGTTTTCAATACCTGATTGAAAACACTTGAATGAACTTCTGTTCTTCAGAGTGGTAGTCTTTAAGGGGTTGAATAATTGTGTCAATGAAGAATTCACAAAAGAAACATTTTACTACTGTATTACAAAACCAATTGATGTCATTTTAGTTGCATATGGTTCTTTAAAAAGTCCTTGTAGGATTTCATTCTGAATACAATTACAAATGTACACTAAATTCCCTAAAACCCTTTACAGCATTGGGGGTTGAATAATTTTGAACACAACTGTATATAAGAATTAGTTGAGCAGGTCATGTTGTTTTCATCCTTACCATGTTTGTATAACACAGAGCACTAAATATCAACATGTTGATGTTTATGTCCCTGTTTTTAGAGCCCAGTTGACCACACAACACATTTTACTTTTCCAACAGCTTCAAAGTGAATCTGTAAAATCGTGTCCTCATTTTGAATTCATTCCTGCATAAAATAACCAATAACTGTATATTTTTTGCAGCTTCTTGGGTGAGTTGTGATATTTGCAAGTGAAGCTCAAATAAACCGTGATGTGTGTTCTTGCCAGAAATAGATATATCTATGTAGATACACACACATACATAGCAAACGTCAACCACGTTTTAAGGTCATTTAAGCACTGTGTGCCTTGAAACTCGTCCCTTTAAGGGGTGATAATAACTCAATTTTAGAGAGAAGTTAAATGCAGGAATGTGCTCGATACATTGTAATTTTCCTTTAGCACACGCGACATGGTTGGTTGCCTTCACAGTTTTCCCATTTTTTTTTATGCATCTCTATGGAATAGTTCCAAAAGCTGAAACCATAAAAGTCTTATCTCATGCGGAGCGGTTTCTGACTTGTACTGAATTCTGCCTTTCTAGAACGATGGAAGAATTTACTATACTGCCCGGCCCTCTGCTCAACCTTTTCCTCTACATTTTCATTCACTGGTCTAATCCTTCCAGAGATCCCAAGCTCAGGCTCCCCAGATGTTTCTGAACTACAACTCCCACGATTCTCTGCCCATCTGTTGCAATAAAAATATTATGGCATCTGGGGGTGCAATGCTTGAGATCCCAGATCTAACCCAATAAATGTTACTGAAGATCAACAGGATGCCTTTTATTTTTATTATGATCTTCCTTTTGTTTTTGCACCGCATTATTTACATTTTTTTCACTACCCCACATGTAATTTTGAATCATACATTTTATTTGTATGCCTTTTCTTGGGAAAATAATAATCAAATAAAGCTTTAAGGAGAACAACAATAATTTTCATTTCTTGCAGATATTCGCCACTTGAGTTTATTGTAGAGTACTGTATGGCCCATAGGTCATTGCAAAACTAACAGGGTTATTCACAGAGAGCCGAACTGCACCGAAATTGCACCGAACAGTGAATTTCCCCATACGGTGCAATTTCGTTGCCATTAGACTATTCAAAAAGTTGGCAATCTACAAAATACAGTGATTTTCGGCGGCATTGAACTCCCAGTCCCCCTAGACAAGCAATGGTTAATCTATTCAGAGAACACCGAACAGCAGACACATGCCCTGATTTCCGGTGCTTTCATTTGAAAGGTTTAATCAGGCGAATCCCATAGGTTTCAATGCAAAAAAAAAAATCCCCATTTTTAATAAATATTTATTCAAGCGTTTATTGTTTTCATTTGCAGCAAAAAGTTTATTTATTTAGTTATTAGGATTTTTTTAGTTATTTTTCGGCAAAAAATCTTTCCCCGTTTGTGACAGAAACCCACTCCTTCTGCCTGTCCTGCACTTCAGTCGGTACCAAATCATTGTCCCAGTCCAGAGGCTTCGGGACCTCAGCCTACCTCGCAGCTCGGCCAGCCGGAGTTCGTGCTGCCGCTCACGTGCCCTCTCCTGGCGATCCAGCTCTCTTTCCTGCTGGGCATCCTGCAGCATTATGTCCGAGATGGCCTGACTAATGGCTTCCTCGGACGTATCACTCCCAGACAGGGCCATTTGTTGCCGGACCCTCTGCTGGAATAGCTCCTCAGCTGACCGGGGTCTAGTGTCACCGTTCCTTTGGTTCATTTCGGTCAGCTCGCTGATTAGGGCATCTTTGTCCTTGGATCCGGCGATCCCTCCTCGGCTCTCCAGCAGGTCCCTCAGAGTGTCCCACTTGCAGGCTGTGTAGTTGTCCATCTCGGGGTGCTTTGGTGTTGGAGAACCTCTATCCACATCGCTGCCAGCCAATGTGACGGGAACCCCACTCCTTACGCCTGTCCTGGCTCTCCAGACACCCCCTTACTGATCAGCCTGGCCACTGAGTTGCTCGGAACTCAGTGCCTCGAGCAGCCTGATCCACAGATCCAGACCGGCTTGGTCTGATCCTCTGCTTTGGAGCCTCTTTGAATTTCCAGAAGGCCGCTCTGTGCCTTCTGAGGGTTATCGTGGGTACCCTGATTGAGACACCAGACCAGCTGTATGTTCAAACAGGAATCTCTGACTTTTATTGAAAAACACCACTATTTATGCCCAGGTCCAACAGTTATAATTTGCATAAACAAAATGATGAAAATCTAATTACATTATGTCAGTTAGATATTAACAATAAACATTCCTTAGTCTTCCTATCACACATCATTTACATAATTTATTGTTCCAATAGATCAGATTAAAGTCAAACACTGTCCCATACTCTTGACTGCTCAAACATGCAACCAGATAAAGAGAAAAACCCTGTTGCATAATCACAAAGTACTCGAACCTATTTTACATTCTATACGAAAGAACGGTCAGCACCTTCAAAACACATCTTAGTTCACATTCACATAAAGTAATAAAAGTACATTTAAACTAAAACCGAGCAATTTACAATACATTTAAAACCACACCACACAAATTAAATGAGCATAAAGTTTTTCACAAGGAAAATGTCTGTGTCTTTTGGGGTTTTCGTCATGGGACAGGGAGTGCTTGACGTGGGGAGCGCTATGTGAGTTCTATGACACCGTTTTTTTTTAAAAATGGTGGGGGGTTGTTTTGTAACAGACTATTATTAATCATAGGACCTTATACATTAATTCCAGGCATTTTTGTGCAGTAGTTGTTTTGTAAACACCTTTTGAAAGCTGCAGGGTTTTTTTTAACTCGATCGTCGGCTTTTCGGCTTTTTCCAGCGGCCGGTAGGCGCTCTGTTGGCTTTTTACAGATTGATTCAGTGTTAATAATTCCCATGATTCACTGGCTATTCGTTGCAATCGAAGAATTCTGGGAGATCTAACATCTGGAGAGCCGTAATTTGAAACCCCTGGTCTAGATCAGACTATCGGTCTTTGACTGTTTTTGTTAAACTACCTCCACCATGAAAACGTTTAGTAACCTACACTCCAAATCTCTAAGCAGATCCCACACTCCCAAAGACTGTTCACAAATCAGCTTCATGGTGGACTTCTGTGGCTTCAAAACATTTGTCAAGGACCTCACATACATGTACCCCATGCAACCTGGAACCCTTGTCAAAGACGAACCTACATACTCACACATAAGGTATAATTATATAAGTGCATGCAATTACATTATTAAGCTATAAATTATCTTATATTATGTGACACACTGTCCTATGACATCACTTCCTGTGACATCACTTTGACAGTAGTCACTTTGAACTGGGAGTACCTGGACCCAAGATTGCTTTTTGAAGGTGTCTGACTGTGAGTTTCAGGGGGTTTGATATGTCATATTGACATACCACACGCTCCTATGTCCAGGTCACAACTGTGGTATGTTTGAGTGGTCTTTGTTTGCCAAACATTTGCTCTCTATCAGACTGTACTGTTTTTTATCTGTTATTAGTTTTCTAACTTATTGAGACAGTACGATGCTCATGGTGTTATTACATGACACTCTGTTTCATTTTCAATCAATGGATTGGGTTATTTTATGGGGCTGTAGATAACCAGAGTAGGAGGGTACCAGAGTGTCATCTTTCGTTGGTCTCCAGGTCTCTCCTTACATTGTTCATATGTTTCATTAAAGTCCATAATCCTATTTTACCCCAGCATTGAGTCCTGTGTTCTTGTCACATGTCTGGGGAATGCTGTAACCACTCTTTCATTGTACCCATCCTTAAGCTTCGCTGGTGGAACAGAGGTCCTCCAAGGGAGCAGCAATAGCAGATGTGATCCAGTTGGGGTACTGAGATCTGTTACAACCAGCAAATATGTGCACACTGTAAAAATGTTTTTAAATATACAGTAAATATATATATATATATATATATATATATATACTTTATAACTAACCTTAACATCCTCAATGTTCCAGAACTTCTTGTTGCCTGATAAGCAGCCAGTTTTAAGTCAAGCATGGTATATGAAGTTTTTAAACTTCTAGGTTTCCAGAGTTAGTTGTCACCATTCTATGTTTGAGCTCACTTCATGTTGCAAAAGAACTTGTATATGTGGGGGGGAAGCTACGCCCTATGGTAGCACAGGGTTTATGACACTGAGTTTAGGAATTGGGGGAGATGGGGACAGACCTCCCCCAGTTATTTTCATAGCATGTGCACAGTGTGTGCCCGAGATTGAAGAGTTTCTATATGGACAGAATTTATGCCTCAGTTTATGAATCTAAAGTTGATTAATTCCCCAAATTTTTATATTATGAAAGATACATAAACTAATAACCTGCGCATGTTGTTTTGCAACGGCTATTATATTGCACATTTACAGTGAAAAGGCTATTCTCCCCAGGTTTGTATGTGTTCCTACACACAATGTTCATGAGAGATGTTCAGGGGTGAATTCTTCCATAGGCCAACTAGACCTGGGCATATTGGAGGGGGGCAGTATTTTGTTCCTTATGTCTTTTCTTTTAGAGGGTGTGTGTGTTTTAGTGCTAACAATAAAGCTGTGGAATTCTCTGCCTGTTGAGGTGGTTGGGTCAGAGTCTGTACCGACTTTTAAACATCAATGGAATGAATTCCTGCAAAAACATAATATTAAGGGTTATATATTTAATATATGGGTAAAAGCTGCTTGATCCAAGGAGAAATCTGACGCCATTCTGGGATCAAGAAGGTATTTTCTCCCAGTATGTTGCATATTGACGAGCGCTTCAGACTGGGTTTTTTGCCTTCTTTTGGATCAACAGCAGTAGGTAACGTTTGAAAGGTTGAATTTGATGGATGCATGTCTTTTTTCAGCCTATGCAACTATGTAACTGTGAATATTTGTCTTCATTTCATGTTTACTTTTAGGTTGATATTTACTTGTTGTGAGGAGGAGGGGCGGCAGAGTTTGGAGTCCACTGGGCAGCATCTAGGATAAATATGTCCCTGGAACTGACATATAGCTGCAGCTATTTTTCCTAATCACTAATGTACAAGATGACTTGAGACATAAGAAAGCTGACATTTATGCACCACGGATGGAGAACACATTTTATGGTGTTTGGAATGTCCATGTAAACAGACACTAGCAGCCATGACCACTTAAAGCAGGGGTCAATAACCTTGGCCCTCCAGATGTTTGGAAACTACCCGCACTAAAGAAAATCAAATGAGTAATGGAGCATCATGGGATATGAAGTCTCAAGCTCACTCATTCTGACGCTTTGTGCTACAATATAACTACATGACCCACCATTGTGATATGTTAAAAGAGCTAAACTGGCCATCGCTGAAATCCAGATGCACCCTTCACCTTTCCAACCTGGTGTTTAAGAGCTTTTCTGGGAAACTGCCACCCTACCTGAATAGGCTGCTTCCCCCGGCAGTTCCCTCATCCTATAACCTCAGATCCAGGACCTGCACCTTACTTGCAATACCACAATACAAAAAGAAAGTGTCTTGATCCTCATTTTCCTACAGAGCACCACAGTTATGGAATAACTTCCCAGACGCCATCAAATCTTCCCCAGTCTAAAGTCCCTTTAGAGTTCCCTATTAACATACCTCAATACAGAATGAACCTGAAAACATGTAACATAGTGACTACATACAGAATGCACCTGTAAACATGTAACACAGTAACTATATACAGAATGCACCTGTAAACATGTAACATAGGGACTATATACAGAATGCACCTGTAAACATGTAACATAGTGACTATATACAGAATGCACCTGTAAACATGTAACATAGTGACTATATACAGAATGCACCTGTAAACATGTAACATAGTGACTATATACAGAATGCACCTGTAAACATGTAACATAGTGACTATATACAGAATGCACCTGTAAACATGTAACATAGTGACTATATACAGAATGCACCTGTAAACATGTAACACAGTGACTATATACAGAATGCACCTGTAAACATGTAACATAGTGACTATATACAGAATGCACCTGTAAACATGTAACATAGTGACTATATACAGAATGCACCTGTAAACATGTAACACAGTAACTATATACAGAATGCACCTGTAAACATGTAACATAGTTACTATATACAGAATGCACCTGTAAACATGTAACATAGTGACTATATTTCCTACATATTTATGTCCCGTTAATTCGTATATTTGTGTTGTTTTTTAATATCTTGCATTTTATTACTTTGTATTTCTGTAATGACAGTAACAATTCAATGTTCTTGAACCCAGGACATACTTGAAAACGAGAGAAATCTCAATGTATCCTTCCCGGTAAAATATGTTATAAATAAATAAAATAAATAAATCACTGATCATTGACTTAAAGGGCAATAAAATGTGGGGGGGGGGCAGAGTAGCTCCTAGTGCCCCACTGTAGTCTCCTCTGGAGTTCTTCTGCAGGATTGCTTCTTGCGCGGCTATTGCACTTGTAGCCAATCAGATGCATGCATCTCGTCCAGCAACTCCTCCTTATATAACGCTGTGAAGTAATGCGCTGTTGATGCCCCAAGCTCCCAACGCCTGGGGGACTGATTGATGGAATTCAAGGTAGATGACGTCCACATCAAAGGTCTTTCGCAAAAGCCGGAGATGACTGGTGATGGCCAGTCAGGTTCGTGAAAATGGTCACGGTGGATACAATATCTCATTAACCGTATTTAAGTGGTTGTGTGGTGACCCTCCCATGGCTGTGCTCTTCCTTCACAAGAAGATGGAAGAAGATCCTTAAGATCTTAAGGGATTTTACCTTAACCAAACATACAAACATTGTGGGGTTCAGCACCCAGTAGTATCTAACCCCTCTAGTTTTATATATACAGTATATATATTCTATCTGCTGTTGATGAGGGTAAATGAGCCTGAAACAGCTGTACAGGAGTGATTGTGTCTGGTTGCATAACCTGTCCTTTGCTAAAAATAAAATAAAAAAGCCATTTAATATGGCGTGGCATTGTACAAGGCATACAGAGCCTAGATGCAAAAAAATGTGAGAAGCTGTGGACCTCATTTGCATATCCTACCCAGAGTTCTTTGCTGCATATGGGGAATTTAACACAAGAGCTCTGTAAGCGGTTCTCTGAATTGCTAGGAAGTGTAAATGTCCTCTGCAGCTATAAACTTTATTATTTGCAGTGTGGAGGCTTTTAATCTCACTTTTTTACCCTCCACTACAATTGAAATACTTACTATATATATATATATAGTTATGATCGCTTTCGTTATTTTACGGACATAGCGTTTCTTTAATAGTCCCTCTTACACTTTCTGCCTCACTGTCTTTTTCACCGATTTCCTTTTCTTCCCCTTCGTTTCACCTCTCGTTCTTGTTTTTTTTGGGGTTTTTTTTTACTCCCGTCTGTGTTTTTCCCTGCCGTTCTCCTCCCTCTGGGGCTGTTTCATGATTTCTCCAGATCAGACATTATGTTTTCCACAGATACTGCCAAAGAAACCTTTATCCCCCTCCTCCTCCAAGACACAGCAACGCACACAGCTTCTGACATTTACCGGCTGATACATACATTAAACAAAATATACAGAGGCTGGACACAATGTGTAAACACCACAAATCAAATGGCTTAACCCCTTTACTGCTGAGTCAGTTCACCTCTGTTCGCTGAGCTCGTTTTGACCGTTTTGTGCTCATCATCTTTAAATGTGATTTGAACTCATGTTATATTATACAACCCCAACAAAGTATGTATCCTTATCTTCAGCAGACTCAGCAGATTCAAAATATATCATTATTATATGTATATGTCATGTCCTGTCAGAGTGCTAGAACAAAAATGTACAAAAATGTGAATTTCCATTCAGATTTCAATCATTTACAGCGTGTTAAAATATATATTAATGTTACTGTATTTTTCTGAGAAAATACGTGGTTTTGACTAAAACTGAAAAAACTAAATTTTTCACTTGTATTTTGGTGAATTGTGGTTTATGAGTCAAATGACTATCAGGGTTATTCAGAGAGCACCGAAACGTCACCGACATTTCGATGCTCTCCCGTTCCCTGCACTTCGGTGAGTTCGATTCGCACACCCTACGGGGAATTCAGCATTCACAGGAGGCTCCCCTGAAGTGCGGCAAATCGACCAGCCAAAGGAATCAAAAAACTGTTACAAAACAGCCGAATCGATCTGAAAAAACGCTTGAAAAAACGCTGAATCGATCCGAAAAAACCACCAAAAAAAGCCAAATCGATCCGAAAATCCACCAAATGCATCCGAAGATCTGCCGAAAACTGTTGAATCGATCCAATAAAAGCCAGCGACCCGCTGAATAGACCGCTGAAAAGAACGCCGACCAGCCGCTGGAAAAAGCCGACAAGCAACCGAACAGGGTAAAAAAAGCAAAAAAACCACAGCAACTTTCAAAAGGCTTTTTTTTAAAAACTGCTGTATGAAAATGCCTGAAAATAATATATATGAGGTCCTATGAATAATAATATATGTCTGTTACAGGAATAAAAAGCCATTATAAAAAAATTCAGACAAAAAATGTTGCCAAAAAAAATACAGAAAAATGCCTAAAAAATCCTAAAAAGTAAATCAATAAAGTGACTATTTGCTGCAAATGAAAATAATAAACGGTTGAATAAATATTTAAGAAAAATGGGGAATCTTTTTTACATTGAAACCTATGGGATCGACTGTTTAAACCTGTAGAATAAAACCCCCAAAAATCAGGGTATTTCACTGTCATTTCGGTGCTGATCGAATAGACTTGAATAGATTAAACATTACTTTTCTATGAGGAGTTCACTGCTGCTGAAGATCACCGTATTTCGCTGACAATTCGCCAATTTTTGGTAAATTGCAGGCTTTTTGAGTAGCCGAATGGCCACGAAATTAATTGCACCATAGGGGGAAATTTACTGTTCTGTGCAATAAGGTGGCCAGTTCGGCTCTATTTGAATAACCCTGTATGTATAAAACAATGAACTTGCTTATGGAGTGGGAAATGAGAAGGTGAATAACGGCAAAGGTATTGCTCATTTTATATGTGACAATGGACAATGCCATTGTTATGGAACAAAAAAGAAAAATAAGGAACTTTATTTTATTTATACATATAAACTGGTTATGTCTGATATCATTGGAAAACTCCAATGACCCTCTAGAACCGCTTATGGAAAAGGAGATACGTGGGTTCAACAGGGAATTCTCAGCCCAGCTAGGGGGAGGTTCCTTTCTGACATCAACACACCCATGCACAATGTCATCAGTGGGCGGAGGAAGGTCCAGCAGGCACGGCTTACATCTTGGATGTGAGAGAAGTCTACATTTGGTGCCAAACGCGGGACTTCAATGACGTCCTGGAGACATCCTCTACATTCAATGAGTAAGCTGGATGTCTCATGCTCTGGCCAATCCAACAACACCAAATATGACCCTTTAGCTGCCTTTGATTAGGGGATTCAGGGGTCCAATAGGGATTGCAAGGATGATGTCAGTGAGCAGGGGAGGGCCCAGAGGCAGGATTGACATCCAAGATGTTAGCCCTCTCCGGGAGAAGTATGCAATCGGTGCCAGACCACAGTACGGGGACGACGTTCTGAGCGAGTCCTTTGCCCCTAGCGGAGGACTTGCTTAGCGCATCATCCAATGTTAAGGGATTAAGAGGGGCATTGTTGGAAAGATCAGACCGTGACCTTGCCAGTATTGCCTCTCTTATTTTCCTAGCCCCTCTGGATGAGGAGATAGAAGGGTCCAAAGGACCCCACCCTCCCCTTAAGACATTTACCAGGCTCTGTCAGATTGCTTGTGAAAAAGACTTCACCGCGCACCGGCTTTTATCTCAGCTTGGAGGACAATACCTTCCTGGTGCTTTATCCAAACATTCCCTCCTGCAGCTGATTAACTGTTAAATAATGTAGATTAAATAAACAAGAGCCACAAATCAAAGCTTTTGGTAAATGTTGCATCACGGGAAAAATGCACAAAACGGAAACAGGAGGTTAAAACCTTACTTTATTTTTCATTTTTACATGCAATTACTTCAAACAAAGGAAAAAAAAACATGTGGTAATGTGTATTGTGTAATGTGGTATTAATTGTAATGAACAAGTAAATAGAGTTACAGGTACTTATAAAGTGATAGCAAGTTCTGTAGCGCTGTACAATGGGAGAGACAGAATAACAAATGTACATACAAGTTAAACACACAGAACAGAAGGAGAGAGGACCCTGTTCGAGAGCTTACAATCTAAGAGGAGAGGGGTGACACACTAGGTGCAGTAAGGTAAGGTAAAGTAAGGTGCAGGTAAGGCTAGGGTCAAACAAAAGCATTTTTACACGCGAACGTAAAAAAGTGCGTCCGAACGAATTGACGTATTTTTTCACGGAGTGCGCGAAAACGGTCATACGATGTGCATTTTTCGTGCGTAATTTTTTCGGATCGTCAATAAAACTCTTTTTGCGTCTGGACGTTATGTAGGCTGGACATTAGCAGTGTCTGACATCTCCTAATCACGCAAACACGCCGCTATGCCGCAGCTGCGCACTCTGTACGTCCGTACTAGCGGTTCGGCGTTCTCGAAAAAATGCGTTCGTTTTCCACTTGCGTTGCGCGGCCGGACTTTCGTGCGACCGTACTTCGTATATTGGCCGTCATTGCCCGTCATTTGCTGCTAGTGCGGCCGTAATTATGTGCGCCAGAACGCACGTTAAAAGTGCGCTGGTCTGACCCCAGCCTAAGTGGCAGAGTATGTGAAGTAGTGAGGAGCAAGTAGGGGTAAGAAATGTACAGGGGGTATTATGGAGTGAGCTGATAGGCTTCACTGAAGTGATGTGTTTTCAGAGACTTCTTGAAGGACTGGAGAGATGGGGAGAGTCTAATGTTGTGGGGGAGGGAGTTCCACAAGAAGGGGACAGTTTGGGTGAAGTCCTGAAGGCAAGAGTTGGGGGTGTGGGTAAGGGGAGATGATAACCGCAGATCATTGGCAGAGCGAAGTGGACGGGATGGGATATACCTGCTGATAAGGGAGGTGATGTAGGTAGGGGCGCGGTTATAGAGAGCTTTGAAGTGGATTCTATAGAAGACAGGAAGCCATTGACAGAGGGGCAAGGGATGAGAGGTGCGTGAGGTGAGCTGGATGAGCCTGGCACATGAACCTGGCACAGGTGTTCATTACAAACTGCAGAGTGTCTGGGATTTCTTAAGGCCAGCAAGAAGGAGGTTACAGTAGTCTATACGGGAGATAATAAGAGCTTGGATGAGCATTTTCGTAATCTAGCTACAGTTTGTGTAAGTGGCAGTGCCCCTGTAATCGGTGTTTGGATGATCCACTCCCGTTATAACACTGCATATATAAATAAAAAAAAAAAATTCATAACAGGCCTAGACTTCAGAAACTATTTACATGCAAAGTTGATGCTCAAAGAACTTTTAGGCCAGGGTCAGACTAACGCATTTTTCGTGCCGTCCGTGAAAAAGTGCGTTCGAACGAATGGACGTATTTTTTCACGGAATACGCGATAGCGGTCATACGATGCACATTTTCGTCCGTGATTTTGTACGGATCATAAAAAAAAACCTTTTTGCGTCTGGACGTTATGATGGCCGGACATTTGCAGCATCTGACGTCTCCTAATCACGCACACACGCCGCTAGCGGATGCAGCGCACGCTGCACGTCAGTACTAGCGGTATCACGTTTGTGATGCGCTTGTTTGTCGCTTGCGTTGCGCGGACGCACTTTTGTGCGGCCGTACTTCGTACATTGCCCGTCATTGGCCGTCATTTGCTGCTACTACGGCCGTGATAAAGTGCGGCTGCACGCGCGTTCGCACTGCGTTCGTCTGACCCCAGCCTTACCTATTAGCACATGGACAAGA
Source organism: Leptobrachium leishanense (assembly GCA_009667805.1). Classification (NCBI taxonomy): domain Eukaryota; kingdom Metazoa; phylum Chordata; class Amphibia; order Anura; family Megophryidae; genus Leptobrachium; species Leptobrachium leishanense. The sequence goes on along the minus strand of CM019074.1, from coordinate 25,936,742 downwards.
CCACTCAGATACAGAAAATGTAAGAATATTTATAATTTGCATCATCTTTCACCCTGTATGAGGATGTGTATGCCTTAAAACCACTATGATTATCCCTGACAGATCAGAGAGAGAGACCTGAGGCAATATTGGTAGACACCTCATGAAACATTTCGGAGCTGCCTTGTTTTGTCGATCTAGAATGTAAGAACAAATATGTTCCAAATTAGAGTTTTAGGACAGCTGTTGGAGTTGATCTTTAGTCTTGTAATCTGACAGAGTTTAGGGATTTGGGTAACACAGGGAGACTAAACCAACTGCAAAACAGAACACTCATAGTGTATTACAGCAAGGGTGAATGGCGACAGTATCTTTCACACTCACAGGGTTTAGATAGGGATTTACGGCTCCATGTATCCTTATGGAATCTCTCCGTGCTCCTACAAAACTCCATCACCGCGGAGGATCAAGAAGTCAGGAAGCCAGGATACTCGGGGCTCTATTAACTTCTTCGCGCAAAAGCGCTATTTTTTTTGCGCGCAGCGATAACGTTAACGCGCGTAAATTAACGCTGGTATTACAATCCGAGCGCATTTTCTCATCCATCAAGAAATACACCTCATAAAAAAGGCACGCAAAAACGCACGCGCGTCAACGCTGCACGCAGAAATCGGTGTGCGTACTGTTTTTTCACGCGATTCATCCAATCTGAATTAAGAACCACAATTGTCTCCCGTTAAGTTTTTGCGCCTGTCAAAATCAATCTGAGTATATATGCTGCAGCAATAATAAAAACACGCACAACCTCTCAATTTTATTGTTTGGGTATGTGTAGAATGTGTAACTATACTGTGCTGTATTTTTTTTTTCCGGCTGGTGTATTTGGTTTCGGCCAGGACGTTCAGATTTGCCCATTACCACCACCTTTTCAAAGACCTTAAAATTATGCACGCAAACGCTGTGTGCTAAATTTTGCGCATAGATTGTAATACCATCCACGTACCAGCGCACAAACGCATTTGCGCTTCCATTGTTAAGTATAGGACGCGCAAAGTACATTACGCTCGCAAAGGTTTCGCGCAGGTTCACCCGCGGTAGACATTAACGTGCATTTTTTGCGCGGACATTGTAATACAACGTTCTGCGCAAAGGGTTTTGCCCCTCGCGTTAATGCGTTTTTGCGCACGCGTTAACGTTGCGCGAAGAATCTAAAAGAGCCCACAGGGTTTAGATAGGGGTTTCCGGCTCCATGTATCCTTATGGAATCTCTTCGTGCTCCTACAAAACTCCACCACCGCGGAGGATCAAGAAGTCAGGAAGCCAGGATACTCAATAATTAGTACTTATTCATTAAAACAAATACCCAACGCGTTTCGCCAGAAGAAGGACTTTTACCAATGGGAAAATTTTTTTTGGTAGGCAAATCAAAAAGGCAACCTGCCATCCTGCAATACTCAAATTATTTTCTTATCTGGACTTCTGGAGTAACACGGCTTCCCCTGGCTATTCATATACTGTATATAGCTGATGAGGACCCAAAACAGCGCTGTCCTAGGAGTGGGCTTGACCAGTATGGCACAACGCCATTTTTTCTGAATGTATGTATATTATGCTTGTAACACCAGTTTGTCGTTCTGCAGCTGTTCCTTTTTCCATGTTTTTGTTTTTAATCCCAAATGGGAAGTGTTTGGTGCGTGTATAAATAAAACCCACCATCTCTCTGCCTCTCCTTAGCTGAAAAGCAGCAGGAGGGGCTTGGAGCTGCTCAGTAGAGGGGCCTTTTGGTACATTGGTTAGGTACTCACTCTACAAAGAGGTGCCTTGAAGGGGCGAGTGAGCTTACGTTGCAATGGCCATTGAAACAAACTAAAACCTCATAGTGTTTTGTTGTACATGGAAATACATAGAAACGAGCGCGGATGACACCTTTTTTCCTCTTGTTATGTTTTATACATTAACTGTACTGTTACTCCTGGCTGTTGCAGCCGCTCCCGTCAGTATGGACGCGACGCCATTTTTTCTGTATGTATGTACAGTTGCATAAACCTGATCTCTGCTAAAAAAAAAAAGCCATCTAGCATAGCATGGCATTGATTGAAGGGTTCTGTGTAACAGCAGACCCAGGATGCAAAAAAGTGAGACAGATGTCATTTGCATGTCTTACCCAGAGTTCCATGCTGCATATGGGGAATGTAGCATATTAGCACTGGAATGCAGTTCTTTGAATTGCTGTGATGTGCAAATGGCTTCTGCAATAATAAATATATATATATACAGCACAACTCACAGTGAGATATGCTCGCAGAGTGATAATACCAATATATGCCGTTGCACGGTTTCCCTAGCAGCTCTCGGCTCGCCGTCAGTACATTCCTGTGGCCCTTAGTCATCAGAAGCTGCCATAAAAGGAGAGATGCAGAAACATAAAAATGAGACGTACAACCCTCAAAGCAGCTTATTTTAATCAATTTGCTTGGAGTCCTAAAAGAGGAGATTTTATGCATCTTCATTAGATTGGCCGGTTGTGTAAGGATGCGCCCTGATTCTTCTTACGTTACCTCTCAGAGAAAACAAACTAAGAACAACACAAAAAAGTCTCCCGTTAACCCTTTATATCTGTCTGCACACTGATACATTTATAATTAGAAACAAATAACACTCCTGCTTAGTAATACAGTCATACACTGCATTCGTACGTGCCTGTGTTTAGTTATTGTGACTGAGCCGGTAATAGGGAGTCAGCGAGTCGCTAATGGATAAAGGTGGAGCGAACCGTTAACCATTAGCAATCAGCGTTGGACGACTAATGAGAGTAAGGACCAAGTAGGGATGTGCGGTTCGGGTTTCGGAATTTCGGAATTTTCACGAAATTTCCCGATTCGTGCATTCGGATTCGGCTGATTTTCCGAAATTTTTCGGATCCGAAAACGGCAGATCCGAACAAATTTCCGAGACGAAACGAAAACTTTTCGGATTTTTAGAATGGACTAGAAATGTGTAAAATCTAAATTCATTTTCGTTCCATTCGTGATTTCGGCTACATTCTTGATTTCAGTTCCATTTCAGTAATTTCGGACATTGTATTTTTCGGTTATATCGCTGATTAGTCTCAATGTATCCTTCTTGTAAAACATGAGAAATCTCAATGTATCCTTCTGGTAAAACATGAGAAATCTCAATGTATCCTTGTAAAACCAGAGAAATCTCAATGTATCCTTCTGGTAAAACATGAGAAATCTCAATGTATCCTTGTAAAACCAGAGAAATATCAATGTATCCTTCCCGGGAAACCAGAGAAATCTCAATGTATCCTTCTTGTAAAACCAGAGAAATCTCAATGTATCCTTCTGGTAAAACATGAGAAATCTCAATGTATCCTTGTAAAACCAGAGAAATCTCAATGTATCCTTCTTGTAAAACATGAGAAATCTCAATGTATCCTTCCCGGGAAACCAGAGAAATCTCAATGTATCCTTCTTGTAAAACATGAGAAATCTCAATGTATCCTTCTGGTAAAACATGAGAAATCTCAATGTATCCTTGTAAAACCAGAGAAATCTCAATGTATCCTTCTGGTAAAACATGAGAAATCTCAATGTATCCTTGTAAAACCAGAGAAATATCAATGTATCCTTCCCGGGAAACCAGAGAAATCTCAATGTATCCTTCTTGTAAAACCAGAGAAATCTCAATGTATCCTTCTGGTAAAACATGAGAAATCTCAATGTATCCTTGTAAAACCAGAGAAATCTCAATGTATCCTTCTTGTAAAACATGAGAAATCTCAATGTATCCTTCCCGGGAAACCAGAGAAATCTCAATGTATCCTTCTTGTAAAACATGAGAAATCTCAATGTATCCTTGTAAAACATGAGAAATCTCAATGTATCCTTCCTGGGAAACCAGAGAAATCTCAATGTATCCTTCTTGTAAAACATGAGAAATCGTATCATATCGACAGAAATATCGCATCCGAAAAAACATTAGTTTACGTCAAAACGAATAGACACTTTGAAACGAGGAGAACAGATGTTCCGAAAAACACAAAAATTTCCGAAATCACGAAAAAAAAGTCGATACGAAAAACAAACCGAAACGAACCGAACCGAAATGGAAGTCGGCCGAAATGAGCCGAAACGAAAATTTACAAAAGCCGAACGGACCGAACCGAACCGAAAAAAAAATCGGTGCACAAGTCTAGCAGGGTTATCCAAAGAGATTCGAAAAGTCACCGCACGTTCGGTGACTTTTCGTTCTCTTCAATTCGGTTCCTTTTGCCGATTGCATTTCGGTGACCCTGCGGTGTATTCAGCAAGCACCACAGGGTCCCCGAATTGCAGGGAAAAGCTGCCGAAAAGCTGACGAAAACTCACCGAATGCACGCTGAAAACAAGCAAAAACATCTGGATTAACTTTCGAAAAAGCCGAACAGGAGCCGAACATGAGCCGAATCACACAGAGCCGAAGCAGCTGTGACGTAGAGGAGGCAGTGAATAAATTAGCAAAACCATTTGTATGAATCTGGGAAAAAGAAACGCTGTTTGCAAAGAAACTACTGAGCGAAAATGTCTGAAATTTTCACAGGAGGTCCAGGGAATGATAATAAAGAGGGCTGTTACAAAAAAAATAAGTAAACTGAAAAAAAAATCAAAAAAAAAAATCGGACTTTTAAAAAAAAAAAAAAAAAAAAAATCTGAAAAATGCTTAAAGTATCCTAAAAAATCTATAAATAAAGAGACTCTTTACTGCAGAATTTTATAATGAATGGTTTATTAGATATTGAATTAAAACGGGAATATTTTTAACATTGAAGTCTATGGGATTCTCCTGAATAAATTTGCCGAATTAAACCACCGAATGGCAGAGCATTAGGGGAACCTTTCACTGCTGGTTTGTGTTCTCTGAATAGTCGAAGCAGTGCTTTTTCATGGGGATTTCACTGCCCTCGAACAGGCACCGATCAGGCACCGTATGTCAGGCAATTCGCCAGGATTTGGCGAATTGCCTGCTCTCTGGATAGCCGAATGGTCAGGAAAGGTAACCGAACACTGATTTTCAGCGTTCGGTTACCTTTCTCAAGCAATTCGGATCTCTTTGGATAACCCTGTAGGACCAAGACAGATCCATTAGGGGCTTTCATCCTGCTTCCACCTCTTCTCCTCAGCTGAGCATCTGCAGGGCTATGCACTGGCGCAAGCCATTCTAACCGTGGAGACTGTGGAGACACAGATTTGAATCCTGTCCAGAGCACGTAAATACTCAACATTTTGGTGCTCTCTAAATAACCCTTTAGAAGCTATTAGCTCTGAGTTTCATTTTGCTGGTGTCGAGAGGAGGTGGCTGATCGCACTAACCTATACACTGTGGGACCAGACGTGATTATAGAATTTTTTTCATTTATTTATTATTGTATTAAGTGATTTAGCAAATGGAAAATCACTTAACACTGTATTTTGGGTGTTTTCTTTTTTTAATACTAACTTGCAGGGAGAATACCAAGCAAACTTGGAATAGCTCATTATTCTCCACCTGCCTGCAAATTAGCGCTTCCTATTCAAAGTATAAGATGATTTAATATGCAGTAACCTGCCTCAACAGCCGAGCAACAAGGGAAATTTGGAATAAGACGTGAGCCGGGATGATTAGCGAGCGGCAATGCTATCGTATTCCTTACAGGTTCCCTTGTAAATCTTAAAAGCTCGGTAGTGATAGGGCGAAAATACTGCAATGAAAATAGAACAATCTCCATAAAAATATATCTACCTCATTCACATACACAAATAAAAAAGCAATTATATAAAAACAGACATGATTATACCGGGAAACAGGTTTAGACACAACTATATGATCACGCCAACAAGTACGTTGCTGTTTAGGTCTGAATCGTCGTTTCCAAATACATTTAAACGATTCACACATGTACGGAGGTCTGTACATATAGAGATAAATCACCGTGCTGGTAGACAGATGCTGCTCAAAGAATCTGATACCTGATGTACTGACACACAGGTGGTCATATACACGTGTAGCAGTTGTTAGTACTTCAGTAACTGTTCACACACATCTGTGGAACGTTCACACATTAATCGGAATGTAAAAGCAAAGACTGATGAGTATTTACAATTAAACACACATTGACGCAAAGGACCAGCTATATCCACTCACACGTAACTCCACTAAAGGGGTTATTCAAAGAGCGCCGAAATTTCTGTGTAATTTCAGTGCTCTGTCCTTCGGTGCACTTCAGTGTGATTCGGTGATTCAAGCTTGCCGAATTCAATATTCACCGCAGGGGCATCGAATGGGATCTGCCGAAGACATCTGAATATGGCCGCCGATCAGCCTGACGAACAGAGCGCCGGAAGCCGCTAATGATCCGACGAACGCCACCGATCAGCTCACCGCACGCTGACGAAAAAAGCAGACGATCCTCTGAACTGACCTCCAAATGACGCCAAAAAAAGCCAAACAGCCGCCGAATGCCGGGGGGCGGAGTGATTTTTTATTTTTTTTAAAAAAGCGTTTAAAACAATAAAAATGCATGAAAATTCTTGGAAATAATAAAAAAGGTCCGACGATGAAATTTCGGTGCTTTGTGAATAACCCCTAAAGTATTTGAATCTGTAAATGAACATCAATTTAAGAACTCCGAATATAAACTGAAAGAAAGTGAAAAGCAATTAAATATCTCAATCTATTTGTTGACTAATCTTCGGCCTTTAAAGCTGTTAGCTTCAAGGACAAGTTACAAGTATTTCTAAAGCACTAACAAGTTCCGTAGGTGTTTATCTTTCATTATTCACCAAGCACTTTTTGTTGAAAAAAATATTATTATAATCTTTATTTGAAAATTCTTAAAGGTAGATTAAATAGTATTTACACAGATAAAAGTAATGCAAATCTACAAATATTTGTTTCATGTGTTTGTTTATCCTTTTGCATAAATATTACTGGGATGAAAGGTTCTACAAACTAGATGGCGTCCCTTAACTTGCACAATGTCACATGGGGGCTGGATTATCAGAATACAGTCAGAAATGGGCTTTGTGTCAAATGAAGAAAAGGGGTTATTCAGAGAGAAATGTCACTGACATTTCGGTGCTCTCTCGTTTCACGCATTTTGGGGAATCAAATGCCCCGACACTGCATTGAATTCAGCATTCACTGCAGGGTCACCAAAGGGCAGGGAAAAGCAGCCGCAAAACCGCCAAACCTATCGGATCTGATCCTAAAAGCCACCGCAGACCCAACGCCCACCGCCACAATCACGCCGCTCATCACTGATAACCCGCCAGACAGCTGGCAAACATAGCCGACGAGCACAGCGCCGACCAGCCGCAGAAAAAAGCCAACAAGCTGTCGGACAGGTAAAAAAAATAAAAAAAATATTGAAAGTGTCACATTTTAAACGCTATTTGCAAAAACACTACTGGAATGTCTGGAATTAACATGTAAGATCCTATGAATAATAATAAAAGGATCTGTTACAGAAAAAAGAAAAAATGCTATTTAAAAAAAATCAGAGAAAAAAATTGACCAAAAAAATCCCCAAAAATGCCTAAAAAATCCTAAAGAATAAATAAATAAAGAAACCTTTTGCTGCAGATTAAAAGAATAAACGGTTTATTAGATATTGAATATTAGATATTGAATAAAAACATGAATATTTTTAACGTTGACGTTTATGGGGTTCGCCTGATTAAACCTGCCGAATGAAACCACCGGACATCAGGGCATTTCTTTGACTTTTCTGCTGTTCGGTGTTCTCTGAATAGATTAACCATTGCTTCTCTATGGGGGATTTCACTGCAGTCAAACAGACACCATATTTGCTGTCAATTCGCCAAAATTTGGTGAACTGCCTGCTCTCTGAATAGCCAAATGGCCAGGAAAATGCACCATATGGGGAAATACACTGTTCGGTGTCATTTCGGGGTCAGATCGGCTCTCTCTGAATAACCCTGTAAATGTGATAAGGATAGATAATAAAATGTTCAGATCTCCTGTTTATGGGGGTTTGTGGTGATCATAAATAATGAGATTATTAGCAATGCAGCTTCCAGAAAATACCAATAGAATATACAAATAACATCTGTATCTGTCACAATGCCTGTGTGCAGAAATTAAATGTAAACCTTGTATCTGCACTGTACAGGGATTTCCAGCAACTGTAAACCCCTGATTTGTATCTCTGTACAGCAGTGCGTGACACCAGAGCTCTCTGTGCATTCTGTCCTCTCCCTGGCTGTTGTAGTGCGGCAGTAAAGTTTGTTACAGTGAGGGTGAGGGCTGCACCTCGTAGATTTTCAACAATAATAGAGACAGAGGAGATATGATAGAAACATTTAAATACGTAAAGGGAATCCACAAGGTAGAGGAAGGGAGTATATTTAAACGGAAACAAAGTAGCAAAACAAGAGGACATAGTCTTAGATTAGAGGGGCAAAGGTTTAAAAGTAACATCAGGAAGCATTATTTTACTGAGAGGGTGGTGGATACATGGAACAGTCTTCCAGTAGAAGTGGTAGAGGCCAAAACAGTGATTGAATTTAAGCAGGCATGGGATAGGCATAAGGCTATCCTAAACAAAAGATAAATCCAGGTTAAGTATCCATGTAATTGGGCAGACTAGATGGGCCGAAAGGTTCTTATCTGCCGACATTTTTCTATGTTTCTATGTTTCTATAATAGAGGGTGATAGGAGAGAGTTCTTGTGGGAATTGTTTTCCTTTCCAGGGACCACACAAACCTTAAAAGATATGCTAAAGCACTTATAGGGTCGGTGCTACCACGAGTGACTCCTCCTCTTCACCCAATAAAAATAGTTTGGGTCCACTCTAGACCTGTGATTTGTATATATATATATAAACACTGTATATGAACTTAGCTTAGTGGTTGGATTTTTCTCTGGCTTGATCCGGTGTCGGTATGTTCTTTCCAACGGCAAGATGATCACCTAGGCCTGGTGGTTTCTCCTCTGAAGTACAGTTCTCCTTGGGCAAGCCAGCACACTATACCAACCTTGGTATGCATAAGGATTTATTAAAAAGAAATAAAATCAATTGACAATAAAATAAGGCATAAATCTGACGCGTTTCGTCTCTCACGACTTTCTCAAGGATTATGCCCTCCAATATAAACAGTGTACAGAATCTAAAAGTACAGGTATATGCAGCGCTGGTATTCTGATAAAAACGAGAATATCGCCTAGCACAAATTATTGGCCTTATCCTCCAATAGAAAATGTAAAAAAAAAAAAGGGGGTATACAATGTATACAATGCTGCACATTGTATACCTCTTTTTTTTTTATAAACGGTGTACATATATACAGGTTTATTCAGAGAGAGGTGAAAAGCAGGAGAATGGCTGGAGAATGGAAAATTCTAGGTCAAAATAGTCAATTTGGAAAGTGAGATAAATGGGAGAATTATTCTGGTTTGGCTATTTTGACCTAGAATTTTCCATTCTCCAGCCATTCTCCTGCTTTTCACCTCTCTCTGAATAACCCTCATAGTCTTAAAACTAATTGCCTGTATCCTCCCCTCCCGTTAGCATCCTTCCCACCACCACGTGTTCCGGTTTGTTTGTTTTTCCTTCCTGGACGTGTCCTGCTCGTCCAACGCGGTTTCCAGTTTTGCTTTTTTTTCATCAGATTTTTGCCTTATTTTATCGTTAATTGATTTTATTCGTTTTTAATAAATCGTTTTGCATACCGTTTGGTAGAAAGAGAAAAATTCCAAGCACTAAGCTAAGTTCATATACAGGGCTCTATTACATCATTCGAGCAAACGTTAAAGCTTGCACAAAAACGCGAGGGGAAAAACCGTTTGCGCTGAACATTGTATTACGACGTTCGCGCACAAAATGCGCGTCAACGTCTAACGCGAGTGACCCTGCGCTAACCCTTTGCGAGCGCAATTTAGTGCGCGCGTCCTATACTTAACATTGTGAGCGCAAATGCGTTTGTGCGCTGGTACGCGCATGGTATTACAATCTATGCGCAAAATTTAACGGACAACGTTTTCGCGCATCATTTTAACGTCTTTGAAAAGTTGGTGGTAACAGCAAATTGTAGCAACCTGACCGTACCAAACTGCGGATTCACAACGGAGAACGTCGATGCGCACGCTTTTTTTTACTAGATCCGTCAAAAATGACGGCCACTACCTTGTCTTCCGTCAGAACGTACGTCTGTTGTGCGCAGTCCGCACAAAAATGCGTTCGTCTGACGGACTCGCGTTAAAAATTACATTGCGCTCACTGATTTCTGCGCGCAAAGTACTTTGCGCGCATTTTTGCACGTCGGTTTAACTAGCGCGATTTCCCGACGGATGAAAAAATGCGCGAGGAATGTCATTCCAGCTAACACAATTAATCTCCTCCCCCACTCGCATTAATATGAAAAGCCCTAACCACACCTTGCTGGACTGGATTCTCTCCTCATGTCCTGATCGAATACAGGAGGCAGGCGTTCTCACTAACAGTTTCAGTGATCACTGCCTAGTGTACTGTGTGCGCAAAATAAGGGCCATAAAATGTCCACCAAAGGTAATAATCACCAGGTCTTTCAAGAAATTTAATCTTGAATCCTTCCTAAATGATCTCAACAGCTCCCATGGTACAGACTAAACCTAATCCCAGACCTGGACTGTGCAATTGAATACTTTCAAGCCGAGCTCCTGAAAGTCTGGAACACCCATACCCCACTGCACAAAGTGCGAGTAAAAGGGGCCCATCTCCCCTGGGTTACAGCTGACCTCACGCATATGTACCAGCTTAGAGACTCCCTGTGGTCAAAGTTCAAGAGTACTGGATCCATGAACGATCACTGTGAATACCGAAAATGCCGGAATGAATGCACAAAAGAAACAAAAATGGCTAAAGCCCAATACTTCAATGAAAATTTAAACAATAACATATCAAACCCCAGAAATTTTGGGAAAATCATAAGTAACATACAAGCACCCCCCAGCCACTCCCAACCAGCTGCTTTAAAAGTAAACAACCAAACTGTACAACACCCCCTAGATGTAGCAAATGCTTTTAATAATTATTTAGTAGGATGCGCCACCACCCTGATTGCTAAGCTAGGAAATGACACGCAATCAGAAAGGCTGCACGCAGGTCAGGACCCACCAACAGTGCAAAGACCCCGTAACCCAGAGAAATTCAGTTTTAGGCCAGTGCCTGTCAGTGCCATCACTAAACTTCTCCGTAACCAAAAAATGAAATACCAGTCTGGACCTGATCAAATCCCAGCAATGCTGCTGAAAATCAGTGCACCAGCAATTGCAAAACCTGTCGCAACCCTGATTAATGAATCACTGGCGACTGGATACATACCCAAACTCTGGAAGACTGCAAGGGTGGTACCTATCCATAAAAGTGGAGACAATACTTTGGTATCCAACTACCGCCCAATATCACTGCTCCCTGTAATGTCAAAAATTCTGGAAAAATGTGTCTACACTCAATTACGTGATTATTATCAGTATCAGAACTATTTAACCCCAGATCAATCAGGCTTTCGTCCAAACCATTCAACTACAACTGCCCTTTTAAAAGTTTGTAATGATATCCAAGCTGGTATGGAACAAGGAAATCTAACTGGAGCCATCTTCCTTGATTTTGCCAAGGCTTTTGACACCGTAGACCATGGCATCCTATTACAAAAACTTAAGAACTCTGGTATTGGTGATAGTACGTTAACCTGGTTCCAATCCTATGTGTCTGATAGGTCTCAATTTGTGTCCATTTCTGACAGCACTTCCCTCCCCTCCCAGTCACGTGTGGTGTACCACAAGGCTCGATACTTGGTCCCCTGCTATTCACAATATTCATAAACGATCTGCCCAATGTCTGCAAAGCTTCAACTGTACACATGTACGCAGACGACACTGTAATCTATACCAGCAAACCAAATCTCCCACAGCTGGAGGCAGTGCTGCAAGAACAATTCACAGGGGTAGAAAAGTGGATCGCAAATAACAAACTTTTTCTAAATACTGACAAAACTCTTACAATGCTCTTTGGAACCGCACCTTAACTACACAAATTGCAAACACCCATTCTATGTGTTGGGACAAAATCAAATGGCACGCTGACCACAGTCACTTCTCTCAAATACCTAGGTATGTGGTTAGACCCAAAACTATCTTTTGGCCCCCACATCGAAAAACTCTCATCTAAACTCTACCCCAAACTAGGTGCCCTGTACAGAAACAAATCCTGCCTGAGCCCCGCGGTAAGAAAGCAGATTGTACAACAAATGCTTATGCCAGCCATTGAATACGGAGATGTAGTGTATGCAGCCGCCCCACAAACACACCTCCAGAAACTTACTACATTGTATAACTCATTCTGTCGCTTTGTGCTACAATGTAACTACATGACACACCATTGTGACATGTTAAAAGAACTAAACTGGCCATCACTGGACTCTAGACGCACCCTTCACCTTTCCAACCTGGTGTTTAAGAGCTTTTCTGGGAAGCTACCACCCTACCTGAATATGCTGCTTCCCCCGGCAGTTCCCTCATCCTATAACCTCAGATCCAGGACCAGCACCTTACTTGCAATACCGCAATACAAAAAGAAAATGGCTCGATCCTCATTTTCCTACAGAGCACCGCAAATATGGGATAACCTCCCAGATGCCATCAAATCTTCCCCCACTCTAAAGTCCCTTAAGACTTCCCTATTAACATACCTCAATACAAAATGCACCTGTAAACATGTAACATAATGACTTTATTTCCTCCATATTTATTTTTCTGTTAATCTGTATATTTGGTCTTGTGTTAATTTCTTGTATTTTACTATTTTGTATTTCTGTAACCACTCAATGTTCTCGAACCCAGGACATACTTGAAAACGAGAGAAATCTCAATGTATCCTTCCTGGTAAAATCCTTTTATAAATAAATAAAATAAAATAAAATTAACGTTTAACGCTTCGCGCAAAAAAATAGCGCTTTTGCGCCATGAATTTATTACAGCCCACAGGTTTATATATATACAGATCACAGACGGGCGCCCGAACTATTTTTATTAATAGCGCACTGACCTTGAATATAAAAAATATGCAAACTATATGCAAATGAGGTTTTCTATTCCAGCTTCGTTTTTCATCGCGATCCAATGCGAGTTCGATAATCAACCTTTTTCAGCAGTGAAAGGGTTAAAGATTATTTCACCTATCCATGGAAAAAAAATAGTGCAATGCCTTCAAGCTCCCCCAATAATGTTAGGGTGTATTCACATACGTTGCTGTAATTTTATCTTACAATTTCTCCCAGGTCAGGTATGGGCCAAGAGGAATATATAGAAGTATGCGCCAGGTGGGGGTCTCTATGTGTGCAAGTCTAGGCGCAGACACAGCCTGTGGGGGATAACATTGATGGATTTCTGACAAACGCTTGCATTACCTGCTCTGTAGCCCACAGCAGCAAAGGCTTGAGTATAGGTAATGGAAAAGGAAGAGGAGATAAAGTAGACAGCAAAGCGTTTTAAGAGAGGAGGCGTGATGGGCGTGATTGACAGAGGATGTATCAAGTTTACGGTGCTATAAATTATTATGGCAAATGGTGGGTATCCTCTGAACCCGTAACTGCGCAGAACTAAAATTCACAAATTGCGTCCCGAAATATATAAATTAAAAAGCAATTCTTCTGAAAATCTGTTAAGCAATTTGCAATTTCGTCGTCAGTTTCCCCTTTAACCCCTTCACTACCAAGTGATTTTTCCAAAGAACCGTTGTCAGAAACCAGTGGGGTTTTTTTTAATTATTTTTTAATAAAATGTACAGTAATGCCTATCAACTACTGTAATAAAATAGATGGCCAGGAGATGGCGACATCTACTGCCAAATTGAGTTACAGAAGTTTCAACAGCAGATCTATTTTCTTCTATTTCTCCTGCATCGGCTGCTGTCAGCAACGGAAAGCCCGATATTTCAGAGCTTTCAGCTGCCGATTGTACAGTTTTAGCTCTTTGGGCATTATGCCCCCAGGGAGAAAACTTTGGGGGCACCTTCTGCAGCCCAAAAGCTAACGAAATTCGTTTGCAGCAAACAAATTTCATTTGCTAAATGGCTGCAGATTAGCATATTGAGATATCTCGATATTAAGGCACCAGATGGTGCCTCCGAAGCCCGAAATATCTCGATATCGGTAGTGAAGGAGTTAATTCACACATCTTGTTTTTAAAAAAAAGTGATGTAATAAGTGGCAATTCAAAGGACTGTTATAAGTATCATAGGGGCTATTGGAGCTGCTGCTCCACGTCCGTGCCCCAAAATAGGCCCAGGAGGACATTCTGTCAGCAGCAACTGACACCAAGACTAACAGGGTTATTCAAAGAGATCCGAATGGCTGGAGAAAGGTAACCGAACGCTGAAAAACCTTTCCTGGCCATTCGGCTATCCAGAGAGCAGGCAATTTGACAAATCCTGGCGACTTGCCTGCACATACGGTGACTGTTCGAGGGCAGTGAAATCCCCATGAAAAAGCACTGCTTCGGCTATTCAGAGAACACAAACCAGCAGTGAAAGGTTCCCGAAATGCCCTGCCATTCGGTGGTTTAATTCGGCAGGTTTATTCAGGCGAATCCCATAGGCTTCAATGTTAAAAATATTCCCATTTTAATCCAATATCTAATAAACCGTTCATTATAAAATTCTGCAGTAAAAGTCTCTTTATTTATAGATTTTTTTAGGATATTTTAAGCATTTTTCCGGATTTTCTTTTTTTTAAATCCCTTTTTTTTTTTTAAGTTTACTTATTTTTTTCTGTATTTTTCCTTTTTATTATCATTCATTGGATCTCATGTGTAAATTTCAGACATTTTCACTCAGTAGTTTCTTTGCAAACAGCGTTTCACTTTTCAAACATTCAAGCAAACTGTTTTTCTAATTTATTCACTCCATTCGTCTGCGGTGTCGGCTTTTTCCGGCAGCTGAGCTGCGTGTGATCGGCTCCTGCTCGGGTTTTTCCGGCGTTTTCGGCGGGTTAATCCAGATGTTTTTGCGGGTTTCGGTGTGCGTTCGCCCTCGTTTTGCGGTGAGTTTTCAGCGGGTTTGCGGTGACTTTTCCCTGCAATTCGAGGACCCTGTGGTGCTTGCTGAATACACCTCAGGGTGGCCAAAATGGGATCACCAAATCGAGCCGAATTGAAGAAAACGAAAAGTCACCGAACGTGCGGTGGCTTTTCGATTCTCTTTGAATAACCTTGTATGAGATCAAAGGGGATGGGGCCGTGGCACAATGGAGAGGTGTGTGTGTGAGAAGAATGGGACAGGAACATAACGGGAAGGGAGAAGAATGGGGCGAAAGTTGAATGTGGGTGAGATCCATGAGAAAGACGAACAATGGAAGGTTAGAAGAATGGAACAAAGGAGAAATGGAAGATGAGAAGAATGGTACAGGGTAACTGAGGAAAGTGAGAATAATGGGCCAGAGGGAAGGGGTGAAAATTGGGGAATAGGAACAATGGAAGTTGAGAAGATTGGGGCAGATTTTACAAGCTATTACAAAAAGTAAATGCGTGTATTACATATTACTGGCTCAAATAAAAGTCAGCTGCTATATTTGCACCTTTTTTCTGAGCTGCTAAAGGATATTGACAGTTGCGCATCGGCTGATATCTTCTCCTGGAGTATATAGGATCGCTCTGTTCTGGTGGAAGGACTCCAGAAAACTATTTGCAATCTTTGTCCTTCAGTCTACTAAGGGTGGAAGTGACAGATCATGCCCTACGTTTCACAGTGGGATGAGTGGCGAGTTTTAAATTAATTTAGCCTATTGTGTTTGCTGTCTGATACAAAATCACTTAACACCACGCTAAAACAGACAGTATATTTGTCCAACATCAGCTGCAGCGAAGAATAACAAGCAACCTTGGAGTCCCTCGTTATTCTCATGCGGTAATCCAGACGTGAAGCCCTTTCACGAGATACCTAGAGGAGTGTCAAATATACCTTCCTGACAAGGTCTAGCAGGTACAACAACAAAAACATGGAGCGGTTGCTGCACCTCTCCTGCAAACAGGACTTCGTTGGCGTTTTGGTACTGGCCAGTGGGTGTTAGCAGTCTGATTTGCATATGGTATATTATCTTCTGTAATGACACCACCAACCTATAACCGTATGAGACCTGAGCAAGGACGCACCATGAGGCAGGCCACTAGTGCTGTTGCCCCTACTCAATACTCAGGGGATTTGTGGCTGATCCGAAATTCGGACACAATCAACTAAAATTAAAGAGAGAAGCCATTATACTTAACTAGACTTGGTAGAATTATCTTATTTGTCCATTTTTCAAAGAACCAAACAACAGTTGGGCATGTACAGCCTGACTTGTACACATACAAATGCATGACTGCTTAAACCTGCGACCTCCCAACCATTCCCTTGCCCCTTCCCAAATAAGACACATGACAACAAATATCTGGAAAAAGGGCCAAGGCCACAGCTTTATTAAAGAAATTCATACCAGTATACCTGTGGTGCTCCTTGCTTAATTTCCGCCCTACCACATTTTGCGCGGTAGGCAGTTCCCCCATCTGTTACCACGAGCTCGTCACCCCGCTTGCCCCCAATCAAGCGGAGCTCGTCTCCCCAAGGTCCACCCGTAGGCGGCTTACAATACAATACCTGAATTGCAGCTGGCAAGGAAACACCCTGACGAACGCTGGCAAGAATCAAAGAGGCTCTACCCCTCCTCCCGCACCTGTATATATAGGTAAGTGAAACATTGTTGCACCCCACAGACCAATCCACACATACAGTTGTGTTCAAAATTATTCAACCCCCAATGCTGTAAAGGGTTTTAGGGAATTTAGTGTACATTTGTAATTGTATTCAGAATGAAATCCTACAAGGACTTTTTAAAGAACCATATGCAACTAAAATGACATCAATTGGTTTTGTAATACAGTAGTAAATGTTTCTTTTGTGAATTCTTCATTGACACAATTATTCAACCCCTTAAAGACTACCACTCTGAAGAACAGAGGTTCATTCAAGTGTTTTCAATCAGGTATTGAAAACACCTGTGGATGTCACGGAGCAGCAATAAAGCATAATAAGCACCAATTAGGCAGCTTTAAAATGACTGTGATACTCAGCTCCTTCTAGACATTTGCTGGTGTGGTTACAAACATGGTGAAGTCAAGAGAATGGTCCAGGAAGACAAGAGAAGAGGTGATTACTCTTCACAGGAAGGGCAATGGCTATAAGAAGATTGCAAAGATGTTAAACATACCAAGAGACCATAGGAAGCATCATTCGCAAATTCAAGGCAAAGGGCACTGTTGAAACGCTACTGGTCGTGGCAGAAAGAAGATGCTGACTTCGACTGCTGTGCGCTACCTGAAGCGTAGAGTGGAGAAAAGTCCCCGTGTGACTGCTGAGGAACTGAGAAAAGATTTGTCAGATGTGGGTACTGAAGTTTCAGCTCAGACAATACGGCGCACACTGCGTAATGAAGGCCTCCATGCCAGAACTCCCAGGCGCACCCCCTTGCTGTCTCCAAAGAATAAGAAGAGTCGACTGCAGTATGCCAAAAGTCATGTGGACAAACCACAGAAGTTTTGGGATAGTGTTCTGTGGACTGATGAAACAAAATTAGAACTGTTTGTGCCCATGGATCAACGCTATGTTTGGAGGAGGAAGAACAAGGCCTATGAAGAAAATTACAACTTGCCTACTGTGAAGCATGGCGGGGGGTCAATCATGCTTTGGGGCTGTTTTGCTTCTGCAGGTACAGGGAAGCTTCAGCGTGTGCAAGGTACCATGAATTCTCTTCAGTACTAGGAGATATTGGATGACAATGTGATGCAGTCCGTCACAAACCTGAGGCTTGGGAGACGTTGGACCTTTCAACAGGACAATGATCCCAAGCATACCTCCAAGTCCACTAGAGCATGGTTGCAGATTAAAGGCTGGAACATTTTGGAGTGGCCATCGCAGTCACCAGACTTAAATCCGATTGAGAACCTCTGGTGGGACTTAAAGAAAGCAGTTGCAGTGCGCAAGCCTAAGAATGTGACTGAACTGGAGGCTTTTGCCCATGACGAATGGGCGAAGATACCCGTAGATCGCTGCAAGACACTTGTGTCAAGCTATGCTTCACGTTTAAAAGCTGTTATAACTGTAAAAGGATGTTGTACTAAGATTGAATGTCACTTGGGGGTTGAATAAAACTGATAATGATGTGAGCACAGAAAAGACATTTGTGGTTATTTCATTATAAATGTTATGTTATATTTGTCTGACCTACACGTGCCTCTTTGATTTAATTGTAAGCAAGATGACTGAATGATTAAAATCAATGTCAAACTGGCCAAAACACTCAATTTCAGTGGGGGTTGAATAATTTTGAACACAACTGTACTTACTGTCCGGCACAGGCCAGCAGTCATGCTCCCCCTCCTTATGGGTCTGGGGGATTGCTTTCTAGCAGAGTTATTTGCCCTCGCTGTGTTCAACAGATTTCTATAATTATCTGTCTTATTGACTGGTTCCCACAATATCGAGGATTGGTTCTTTCGATTCTTGCTTGTCGGGCCAGTCGTACGTTGATGCATTTGTGCCAACTAGGCTTGACGTGTTATTTTTCAATTGGTAGGATTTAGACACAAACTTTCATCTAGACACATAGGGCTCTATTAAATTCATTGCGCAAAAGCGCACGCGCAGCGCTACTTTTTTGCGCGCAGCGTTAAACGTTAACGTGCGAAAAATAACGGTGGAATTACATTCCGAGTGCATTTTTTCATCCGGCAAAAAATAACGCGCATAAAAAAGACGTGAAAAAACGCACGCGCATTAACGCTGCGCGCAGAAATCGTGTGCGGACTGTTTTTTAACGCTATTCGGCCAATCAGAATTAAGAACCACAATTGTCTCCAGTTAAATTTTTGCGCCTGTCAAAATCAATCTGAGTATATATGCTGCATGAATAAAAAAACACGCACAACTTCTCAATTTTATTGTTTGGGTATGTGTAGAATGTGTAACTATACTGTGCTGTATTTAATTTTTGTGCTGGTGTATTCGGGTTCTGCCAGGACGTTCAGATTTGCCGTTAACACCAGCTTTTCAAAGACGTTAAAATTATGCGCGCAAACGTTGTCCGTTAAAATTTGCGCATAGATTGTGCGCTGGTACGCGGAGGGTATTACAAACGCATTTGCACTCACAATGTTAAGTATTAGACACGTGACGTACAGTACGCTCGCAAAGCGTTCACGCAGGTTCACCAGCGGTAGACGTTAACGCGCATTTTTTGCGCGGACATTGTAATACGACGTTCTGCGCTAAAGGGTTTTTCCCCTCGCGTTTATTGCGTTTCTGCGCGCGCGTTAACGTTTGCGCGAAGAATTTAATAGATCCCATATACTTTATATGTTGTCGTTTATGATGTTCTTTGTCTTGACAAAAGCTGACGTTCAGCTGAAACGTTGCCTGATACATCAATAAAGCATCATGATTCTACATCAGACTGCCTGGAGTTGACTTTTTCTACATTGACTCTCTGGAGTTTGGCCTCTCAGGAGCCCATGAGCACCTGGAACTAAGATTTTTCTGTTTGGATCTATGAGGTTACTCTGCACATGGTGTCTATTGTTTTAATTACATACTGATACTGTACGTAGGACTGTGTTAATCTGCTTCTTGTATGTTCTGCTTGAAAAGGGGAACGAATAAGAGTAATTTTTTTCATGGTGACCGAGTGACACCATTTCTTGAAGCTTTTCTTGCTTTGCTTTTCTCTATTTTTTGATAAGTGTAGATGTAGAATATATATATATTCTACACTTTATAGGAGAATTGATTTTCGGCTACATAGAGAAGAACAAGCTATTCCATGGTAGATCATTCTTCTCGTCTCCAGTCAGTATTCAGAAATGATGGGTGACACCTGGAAGGAGAGTGTACCCAGAACTCAGCTGCTGACTGGCACTCCAAGTGCACACTGAGCCATGGCAACTGGGGTGCCAGGTGGCAAACTGATCATGGGATGAGGGCCAACATGAAGGAACCGCTGTCTGAGCCCTTTTTCAAGGGAAGGCAGGATTCCCATGTCGTTCTATTGCACAGGCTGTGTCCTTCATGTCCTCATGATGCTTCTTGTGCTGATGCAACAAGGGGTAGAGTAGCCTGGGTGCAGCACAAAAGAAAAAAAGTTTTATTTTATGTTCTCGGGGACATTTAAAAATGTCCTCGGATTTTTTTTTTTTTAGAAATGTGTTGCCTTACCTTAGCCTGGTGGTCAGTGGGGGCTCCCTGGATCCTGGTTGTGGGGGGGGGTCTGCCGTGGCCGCAGGTGCAGTGGGTCCCTCCAGGGCCGGTGCAAGCATTTTTGTTTACTCAGGCGAAGTTGCGTTTTGGTGCCCCCTCCACCCAAACCGTGCCATGCCAATCGGGAGTGTTTGGTTGTCCTCACGCATTGCCAATCTATGCTGTGCCTGGTGCCCCTCCTGTGCCACAGGGCCAATCTACAGAGTGTGTGGTCCCCTCCTTTGGCAATGTGGCATAGGAGGGGCACCAGGCACTGCACAAATTTGCAATGTGGCCTGGTGGTGCCCCCTGGTCTTGCTGTGTCAATATACAAACATATTTCAAACTGCCTGCCACTCCCAGTGTTTCCCTGTGATCCTGCTACCTACCACTCTCACTCTGTTGCTGTGGTCCACTGTCTGACTCCAAGTCTCCAGAAGCAGACTGACAGCAGGGTCCTCGTCCTCTAATTCAATTCACTCCCCCTTAATTCATTTTTCCCCTTTAATTACTTTCACCCCCTCCACCTTTAAATTCATTTCATATAGCGTATGACAGAGCTCCAAAGCAATAAAACTCACAGTAATGTGCCGATATCAGTTTACTCAACCCCCCAGCAGAACACCCACCCACATGAACATTACACACACCCCAGCAGCACATTACACACACACCCCAGCAGAACATTACACACACACACCCCCAGCAGAACATTACACACACACACACCCCAGCAGAACATTACACACACACACACCCCCAGCAGAACATTACACCCCCCAGCAGAACATTACACCCCCAGCAGAACATTACACTCCCCAGCAGAACATTACACCCCCCAGCAGAACATTACACCCCCAGCAGAACATTACACCCCCCAGCAGAACATCACCCCCCCGAGTAGAACATTACACACACACATCCCCCTCCCCTCGCTCATTTTATTCAAACCTTTTAAAAATCTTCTCTCGGCCTCTCTGCCTAGTCCTCCTTCACACTACAGTGGCAGCACACAGGCTGACTCTGCTGCAGTGTCGCACTCTAAGCTTTGGGGTTTGTCCTCCAGACTTTCTGCTGCTGCGTGCCCTGGCTATGCGTGTCACGTGAGGGGGCGGTGCCAAATTATGCAGCGTGCCTGCTCATGTTTAGAATGTGGGACTGAGGCAGGCACACTGCATCGGTTTGAGAGTGCGCGGCTGGGCCCCTGGTTGATGTCTGAAGATCATTCATAGCTCCGCTTCCGGTATTTTAAAAACAGAATTTTTCCGCCCCTCACACTGACAGCAAGCCAGGACAGTAAGGCGGCAGACTGTGCTGCCTTACACTAGCGCCGGCCCTGGGTCCCTCCCTGCGCCACCTGTCTCTGCCATATGCACCCAGGCGGCTAGCCCGCACAGTCGCAGCTCTGTCATCTGGCGGCCGCATGTTCCTCAAGGGGATCCTTGGGAGGCCCCGGCAGGCTGCCCTCTACAGTGCCTGATTAGAGGGCTGTGTCTGCCTGATGTTTTAGTAACAAGAATGTTTTATCCCATAGGCTTCAATGTTTTAATTCAATATCTAATAAATCGTTGCTTATAATATTCTGCAGTAAAGAGTCTCTTTATTTCTAGATTTTTTTAGTATCTTTTAAGCATTTTTATACTTTGTTTAAAAAAAATCGAACTTTTGGCGAACGTCTCAAAAAAGTTCGAAGTTCGCGAACTTTCGAACAACCGATGTTCGATTCGATCTCTGAACAGATCCGAACCGAACGCTCATCCCTAGTCAGGATCTTTTTTTTGTCAGTGCCTCTTTGTGTGTCTTTGTCATTCTCTTTTGTGCTTTTCAGTGTCTCTGTCATTGTTGGCATCTCTACCAGTGTCTTTATGTCCATAAAATTCTTCGCTTCTATCAGTGTTTTTGCCAGTATGTCTGTCTGTGTTTGTATCTTTGTCATAGCATGTGTGCGTCTTTCATAATTGTCACTGTGTGTGCTTGTCAGTGACTCAGCATTTTTGACAGTGCCATTGTCATGTTTTTTTTGCGTCTGTCATTGTCTTTGCTAGTGTCTGTGTATGGGTCTTTGTCGTTGTCTGTTTGTCTCTCTGAATGTTTGTGTCCTTCAGTGTTTCTGTCTTTGTCTTTGCTAGTGTCTGTGCATGGGTCTTTTTCATTGTCTGTTTGTCTCTGTGAATGTTTGTGTCTTTCAGTGTTTCTGTCATTGTCTTTGCTAGTGTCTGTGTATGGGTCTTTGTCATTGTCTGTTTGTCTCTGTCAATGTTTGTGTCTTTCAGTGTTTCTGTCATTATCTTTGCTAGTGTCTGTGTATAGGCCTTTGTCATTGTCTGTTTGTCTCTGTGAATGTTTGTGTCTTTCAGTGTTTCTGCCATTGTCTTTGCTAGTGTCTGTGTATGGGTCTTTGTCATTGTCTGTTTGTATCTGTGAATGTCTGTGTCTTTCAGTGTTTCTGCCATTGTCTTTGCTAGTGTCTGTGTATGGGTCTTTGTCATTGTCTGTTTGTCTCTGTGAATGTTTGTGTCTTTCAGTGTTTCTGTCATTGTCTTTGCTAGTGTTTGTCTATAGGTCTTTGTCATTGTCTGTTTGTCTCTGTGAATGTTTGTGTCTTTCAGTGTTTCTGTCATTGTCTTTGCTAGTGTCTGTATATGGGTCTTTGTCATTGTCTGTTTGTTTGTGAATGGTTGCCTCTTTCAGTGTTTCTGTCACTGTTTTGCCAGTACAAGTTAGCCAATATTGTTGTCGGGCACACAAAATAAATCAAAAATACACAATATGGCTGTATGTGCAGATGCAACTTGGACCCCCAGGTGGCCAACAAGTCCTGTTGACCAATTGAAAAGAAGAAAAGCTTGACAAAGGACACTTGAATGGCGGAAATGTTGCTGAACTTTTCATCCTAAATTAAGCTGCAAACTTGTAGCAAGTGGAGTGCCAGGATTCCGTTTTCTTTTCTCTGTTTGTCTTTGTCAGTGTGTCTTTGAGTCTCTACATTTCAATCAGTGTCTTTGTCACTGAGATCTGGTTAAATCTACAACTGACTTGGAATCCAGACTGAAGAAAGATATTGGTTATGCTTTGCCTCCAGTTCCCCAAATGGCCTTTTTATAAATGATCCTACCTCAAATTCCCAGACTACAGTGGTCGAAAATGATTGATTTAAAGGAATTTGGGCAAAAAAGCACAAAAGAAGTAAAAAAAAAAAAATTGCACACACTGCGGGCTCTATTACATTCTTCGCGCAAATTCGTACGCACAGCGCAATTTTTTTTACGCGTAGCGTTAAACGTTAACGCGCGTAAATTAACGCAGGTATTACGATCCGAGCGTATTTTTTCATCCGTCAAAAAATATCGCGCGTAAAAAAAACACGCAAAAACGAACGCAAATTAACGCTGCGCGCAGAAATCAGTGCGCGGATTATTTTTTCACACGATTCCGCCAATCAGAATTAAGAACCACAATTGTCTCCCGTTCAGTTTTTGCGCCTGCCAAAATCAATCTGAGTACATATGCTGCAGCAATAAAAAAAAACACGCACAACTTCTCAATTTTATTGTTTGGGTATGTGTAGAATGTGTAACTATACTTTGCTGTATTTTGTTTTTCGTGCTGGTGTATGTCGTGTCGGCCAGAACGTTCAGATTTGCCGTTAACACCATCTTTTCAAAGACCTTAAAATTATGCGCGCAAACGTCATTTGTAAAAAGTTGTAATACCAGCTGCGTACCAGCACACAAAGCATTTGCGCTCACAATGTTAAGTATGAGATGCGCACATGAGCTTTCACTCGCGCAGGGTAACTCGCGTTAGACGTTAACGCGCAACGTCGTATTTTGACGGTCAGCGCGAAGGGTTTTTCCCCTCGCGTTAATGCGTTTTTGGAGCGGGCGGATCAATATCAGTAAGACTCTTTATTTATATGTTTCTTTGTTTTTGTTTTATTTTCAAAATATACAGAATTTTGCATGTTCAAATAAAACTCCATGATGCTATTAAATGCCACAGTGTCTGTGTACCGCGCCGGGTCGTGGAGTGTCCCTTTACACAAATAACACGGCGGAAAACAATCAGTCAGTTTCAGAGAATAATGCAGATGTTATTGTAAACCTGCGCGCTGTTCGCAGAGACTGTGTCCCTGAAGAATGGAGACATGCTGAGACTTGCGCTCACCTAGAGGCCTACGCAGAGTGGCCCTCGTGGCTTAGAATGAAACAGACTGCATTGGTTAAATGAGGAGGGGGGCACATACACAGGGAAATATTAAAACATATTTTCGCCACTTGGCCTGGGGATTGGTAACAGAGATTTTTCAAGAAATAGAATAAGGGGATTATTCAGTTACTCTCTCGTTCCCCGCACTTCTACGCACTTTGGGGAATCAAAAATCACCCTGCAGTGAATTCACAGCAGGATCCCTGGAGAGCAGGGAAAACCCACTGCAAACCTGTCGCAAACCTATCGTAAGCCCGCTGAACACCCACCGAAAACCCACCAGAACCGCCATAAAAACACGCCGAACACGTTGGAAAATGCCGACGAGCTGCTGATCACAGCGCAGACCAGCTACTAGAAAAAGCCGACAAGCTGACAAACGGGGTAAAGAAACAAAAAAAAAACAATATGATTGAAAGTGTCAATTGAAACACTGTTTGCAAAAACAACTACGGAACGAAAATGCCTGGAATTAACATATAAGATGCTATGAATGATAATAAAAAGGGCCGTTAAAGAACAAAGAAAAAAACCGCTTTAAAAAAAAAAACAGGAAAAAAAATTTGGGAAGAAAAAATCCTAACAAAATGCTTAAAAGATCCTAAAAAAATATCAATAAATAAAGAGACTTTTTGCTGCAGATTAAAATTATAAACGGTTTATTAGATATTGAGTGAAACACTGGAATATTTTTAACATTGAAGCCTATGGTATTCGCCTGAATAAACCTGTTGAACGAAACCACCGAACAGCAGGGCACTTTTCGGCAACTTTTCACTGCTCTTCGGTGTTCTGTGAATACATTACCCATTGCTTCACTATGGGGGATTTCACTGCCTTCGAACAGCACCGTACTTGCTGGTAGTTTGCCAAAATTTGGTGAACTGCCTGCTCTCTGAATAGCCGAATGGCCCCGAAATGTCATCGTATGGGGAAATTCCCTGTTCGGTGCCATTTCAGGGCCAGATCGTCTCTCTCTGAATAACCCTGTAAGTAACACGATCATTTACCTGATAATTCTTGATGTAATTGCAATATATTAATGTGCATTTAGAATCTACATTCACACGCCGAGTACAGAAATTAAATAACAACCCTGGGAACTGGTTGGAAATGATTGATTGGAGGACAATTTGTTTAGAAATAATTTGACATTCAAGGTTCAACTACGTACAGGGTTATTCAAAGAGAATCAAAAAGTCACTGCACGTTCGGTTACTTTTCCTTCTCTTCAATTCGGTGCGATTTGGCGATCCCATTTCGGCGACCCTGCGGTGTATTCAGCAAGTACCACAGGGCCGCCGTAATGCAGGGAAAAGCAGCCGCGAACCTGCCGAACATTCACCGCAAAACCCAGGCGAATGCACACCGAAACCCGCTAAAACATTTGGATTAACCCCGTCGAACACGCCGGAGAAACCCGAGCAGGAGCCGATCAGAGCGCAGAGCAGCCGCCGGAAAAACCCAACACCGCAGACGAATGGAGTGAAAAAAAAAAAAAACAGTACGCTTGAATGTTTGAAAAGTGAAACACTGTTTGCATAAAACTACTGAACGAAAATGTCTGAAATTTACATATAAGATCCAATGAATGATAATAAAAAGGGCTGTTACAGAAAAAAGAAAAAACGTTACTTTTTTTTTAAAGAACCGAAAAAAAAAATTTTTGCAAAAAAAATCCTTAAAATATCCTAAAAAAAATCTATAAATAAAGAGACTTTTTACTGCAGAATATGATAATGTATATTATAAAAGTAGAGGAAGGGAGTATATTTAAAAGGAAACAAAGTAGCAAAACAAGAGGACATAGTCTTAGATTAGAGGGGCAAAGGTTTAAGGCTAGGGTCAGACTGAGGCAGTGCGAACGCGCGTTCTGGCGCACTTAATCACGGCCGTGCTAGCAACAGATGCCGGGCAATGACGGCCAATATACGAAGTACGGTCGCACAAAAGTCCGGCTGCGCAACGCAAGTGGAAAATGAACGCATTTTTTCAAGAACGTTAAACCACTAGTACTGACGTACAGAGTGCGCTGCGTCCGCTAGCGGCGTGTGTGCGTGAATTGGAGACATCAGACGCTGCTAATGTCCGGCCAACATAACGTCCAGATGCAAGAAGGGTTTTATTGATGATCCGTACAAAATCACGGATGAAACTGCGCATAGTATGACCGCTATTGCGTATTCCGTGAAAAAATACGTCCATTCTTCGAACGCACATTTTCACGGACAACGTGAAAAATGCGTTAGTCTGACCCTAGCCTTAAAGTAACATCAGGAAGCATTATTTTACTGAGAGGGTGGTGGATACATGGAACAGCCTTCCAGTAGAAGTGGTAGAGGCCAAAACAGTAATTGAATTTAAGCAGGCATGGGATAGGCATAAGGCTATCCTAAACAAAAGATAAATCCAGGTTAAGTATCCATGTAATTGGGCAGACTAGATGGGCCGAAAGGTTCTTATCTGCTGACATTTTCTATGTTTCAATGTTTCTATGTCGCATTCATAGGATGCAGGAGGGAATGTGTTTATCATACAAGGTCACGTCTTTTTTTGCCGCCGTTTCCTTTACAGGGTATATGACTTCAAGATAGCCCTTTTTTCCCACCTGCAGTATACAATTGGTATTTGCCAAGGGAAACATATCGGATCTGGAGACCCAGTCTGACCGGAGGGTCCTTTAAGGCAGAAGGGCTAAACTATCAGGGTTATTCAAAGAGTGGTGAAAAGCAGGAGAATGACTGGAGGATGGAAAATTCGAGGTCAAAATATCCAAACCAGAAAAATTCTCCCATTCATCTCACTTTCCAAATCGGCTATTTTTGTCCTAGAATTTTCCATTCTCCAGTCATTCTCCTGCTTTTCACCCTTCTCTGAATAACCCTGATTATGTCTGAGCATCGTGGGATTTGTAGTCTTTACAAACTACAGCGCCAAACGTTTTATACTTTCAACAGGGTCAGAGTAGAGAGAACGGATTTAAAGATTCACTTGTAGAATCATAAAATAACCTTGAGATCTGCCTTCCACGTATTAAACGAAAAGATGAGATATTTTTCTTCCTTCTCTTACTTTTTTCCCCTTTGAAAGAATTTCTTTTTTTTTTTTTTTTTTAGTTTAATTTAGTTAAATTTTTATACATATAACACAACCCCTGGCTCCGGAGTTATAGCTGGGCCTCCCATTCTTGGCTTGATCCATCCCCCCACATATTCTATCCCAGCTGTAATCTATAAAACAGGACTTTACAGCCAGAATTCCTGGGATGTGGGATCTATGTACTGCCCCCTCCTAAATCCCTCTGCTGGCGGCCGGTGCAGCGATATGGAAAGTATTACCTCTCCATGTGCATAAAAAGAATGAGACACACATGTCTAAAGCCGAGGCGCATTGAAAGGGCTGGAGCTCCGCTTGCAAGCAAAGTGGCTTGATGACGGAGATCAAGGCTCACCAAGGAGCTGGAGGCGAGTGCCTTCACGGTGATGGGAGTTATAAGTGCATTTCCCTTCGTAACGTTGTACGCAAAGGATTAGGATTAACGTGTCAGTAAAACATACGGGGAAATTCGCCTAACGGTGGCGTCGGATGTACTGTATGCGGATAACATTCAGTTGTCTGCAGAACCCACTCTGTGGTTCGGTGGGAAACGTGGTGTCTAAGAGTGCCGACTGCTGAGAGTTGTAGTCCAGCAGTGATAGGACGTATATATAACAAGGGTCACAAACTCCGGCACCCTCAGATGTTGATGGCCTACAGTTACCAGAATTCTTTAAATGCAAGAGATGACCACAGACTCATGGGAGTTGTAGTTCAGAAACCTCCTGATATACACAAAGGTATAAGACAGCGGACATGAACCAGGGCTGTCTAGATGTTTTGCGACTACATTTCCCATGAGGCTCTGTCAACTTAACGAGTGGGAGGTGTAGCTCCAAAACATCTGGAGGGGCCAAGGGTGCTGACCCCCGGTGGTTAAGAGCTCCTAAAGGCCAGGGGTTAAATGGGATAATGCAACAGATCCCTTTGCACAATCCCATGCTCTACCCTCCACTCTTTCATCCTACTTCACCAATACCGACGCCCCACCTCAATCATTTAATCTCTAGCATTTAGGACTCTTACTTTATTCTCGCTCGAGTCCAGGGTTGCGGGATTAACACATGGACCTATACACAAAAAATACATATTTCTGGGCTGCGTTTACACGCCAGCAACCTGGCGAACAGTGCATATATAAAAACATGATTTGCTCATCCACTCCTCATCATCCTCCCACTCACTCATTGTCATCATCAGTCGTCTTCTCTCTATGTCTATCACTATTTCTTGTTTTCTCCTCTTTTTTTCTTTTCGTGTCCCTCTCATTTCTTTTTCTATCGCCTCCTTTACACCTTCTATATCTTTTTCCTGTGCTTTTTAAATTCCATTCTCCGTTTTGTTCTCGCTCACGCTCGCTTTTTAACCTACCCCCTCCCCTCCTCGGCCCAAAAGTCATTTTTCTTTTTTTCTTTTTTTTTTTATGTCTCTCGCTCTCTCTCTTCCCCCACCTCCCTTTCTCCTCTGTGTTCCTGGAGGATCTGAAAAGGCAGACACAGTGGAAAATATGATGCCAGATTCTTAGAGTTAAAATACTTCCACATCTTCTGTTTCTGCACCAACATTCCCCTCAAAAGCAATTGCCTTAGCACCTAACATTTTCCTACAGTTCATGGCTACTCCCTGCAGCCTAAAACGTCTTGCCGAAGCCTATAAACCCTGCAGAATTCCCTTATTGCGGATACTTACCCCTGTGGGATAATAATACTGATATTTAAGGAGCTTTCGAGGATGTAAACACATGATGTAGACGACTACCACATGTAAACACGCACCCCCTCAGTATCTGCCAGACACTATAAAATATCTTCTTTTTTATACTGAGCAAATTACCACACTGTCCATCCCGATCCATAAATATATTTTATGCCTACACTTATATTCCTGGATCGACACACCCCAAGGCTCATAAATGTCGAGGTACTGAGGTTCAAGCACACAAACTAAAAAAAAAGCAGAACATTATCCCGAGAACCTTTCCACCTAGTGTCCATATGTCTTTTAACTTAGTACTGTTTCATACGGGTTCGTCCGTCCAGTAAAAACAAAAAAACTCCATTGCATAGCTGCCGAGTGGCCCCTTTCTTGGTTTGGCAAGTCGTAACAGCAGGCCCCGTCTGGACGCCTGGTTCCGAGTTGCTAGATTTTCTTATCAACATGGAAAAATGTCATTAAAGACACATATTCGTAAATGAGGGGATGAGGACTTGATTCTAATGTGCATCGCTAATGTTCTCAAGGCATCATTGCACCAAACCTCAACATGTATGGAGGGTCCTTCTTTGGTCATTAAGGAATTAGGGTACTTGAGATATGGGGATGGGTAGAGAATGAATGGAGAACACCAGCAATCAAAGTGGTTACCGGATGAGCTTATCTCAGTTACCTGAGGAAGAAGTGAGGTATGCAAAGAGCGTCTGTAACATGAAGAATGCTCTGCAATGTTGGAAGAAGGGCAAGTTTAGTGTTGTCGGCAGCCTGCAGGCGGTTATTGAGGGTGAGGGGTAGCAGGCTGTGAATCCTGCTGTGCAAAGAATAAGACGAAGAGGGATGGGACTGTTTGTCCATTTTACAAGAATGGAAGATATCTAATAAGCAATGATGGACCTTACCGATTTTGTTCTAAAAGGTTACCTTTAGGAAGGACGATATCGGCACACGGCAGATCTTGTCCTTTTTCTTGGTGTTAAACATTCAAGTCTATTCAAAGAAAGGTGAAACTTAGGAGAATGACTGGAGAAGTGAAAATTCTAGGTCAAAATAGCCAAACCAGAAAACTTCTCCCGTTTATCTTACTTTCCAAATCGGCTATTTGGTCTAGATAAGGGCTCAAAATTTCAAGTTCCAAGCTAACCAGGTCATAAGAGTTACTCGCCACCAGTTGCTCCACCTAACCCCTACCCAGCCCTTAACTCTGCCCTTAATCACAGCCCCTTAAATTATCTTATGAAATTACACTGTTAAAGGTTTTATTTAGAATAAAGTTACAAAAATAACATTGATACACAGACATCAGACCCCAGATACATGTATACCCAGTCATCAGACCCCAGTGTGAGCAGAGCGAGGAGGCAGGGGAGCTCCTCTCCAGCCCCCTGCCAGTGACAGAAACAAGCTGGGTCAGGTTAGGTAGCTGTTCCCTGCCACCGTGCAGCCTGGGGAAGGGGGCTGCACGGTGGCACCGCTGGAATACGCAGCACGAAATAATTTATTGTGCTGCCTGTGTGTGCATTTCCACTCGCCCTCACTTAATTTACACTCGCCAAATGCTAGTAGGCGAGTGGCAATTTTGAGTCCTGGTCTAGATTGTTCTGTTCTCCTGCCAGTTCTCCTGGTTTTCACCCTGATTGTCTCAAACACATCGACATGAACAAAAGTGATATTTGACTATATCATTGTGTGAGTCCCTTCTCATCAATCACGTCACTCTACAAAGTCATGGGCTTTGTAAAGAAGGAGATATCAACAGTACCGACTCTTTAGAAAACGTGTTGCAAACCACCACAATAAAAAAATTACCGACAAGAACATTTATTCATGGACAAAAGATATTTGGAAAAACCAAGGGAATTATGTGTCTAATGAGAGAATGACTGACGATCTGAGATGGTCACAAATGTGTAACTATGGTCAGTTTGTTCATAGTCCCTAATCCAGAAAGTCATTCTTCTTCTGGTGGTACACTCAAACTGTCACTTTAGTAACCATGTCTGATATAATGCCTTCACCTTCTATCACATGGGGGATTAATTCCCAAAAACCCTGTAGTTTATCATTGTTGCAAACAAGGGAGAATGTCACAGTGGTTGCAATGACGATAAACATTGGCATTTCTCAAAAGGGAATTTCAAACAGTGTCGGGAGAAGCTTCTCTCTGGATCATCAAAGTTTGTCATCGTTGCAAGAATGGTAAACTACTGCTATGTGAATGACCCCACATAGACGTCTCAACGTTTAAGTAGTCGAGTTTTAAAGCTTTTTTACTCTATCACAGATATCATGATTATCGGGATCACTTCCGAACGATAAGATGTACGGCTTGTGTTATTCCATGTGGTATAGTTACACCTCTGCTTGAATAAAGTCTAAAACCTTATCAGGTTCACAGACTTTGTGGATGAGTCACATTTTAAGAGCTTTTATACGGATAGTCTGTGAATTTGCAAATGCATGCCAAGACTAGGAGACATCTACCTTTTCTTTTCTATGCCAAATACATTCAAGAGAATGGCTGTAGAGATCTACATGATTTCACTTGCAAATGCTAAGCAGCGAAGGGGGAACTATGGTCCAACTTGTAAAATTTGGATGGAGCCAATATTTGAAAAATGCTGCTGGTCCAAAAAAGAGATGATTGGTAAAACAGCCGAGAAAGGTTATTTTCGGGAATCATCAACCAGATTTGTGACACATGACCACTAAAATATCAATTTTTTAAAAAAAGATTTCAGTTTATCCATTTATCAAGACCTTTTAGCATTTGAAAATTTATCGGAAATCAGCATACTGATAAATTCAACCTGAATCGATATAGCTGATACATCTATTGAAAAGTAAAGACACGAGAGCCAAAATCTGATACAAATTTTTATCGGGAATTGAAAAGCCGGAAAACCTGCTATTGAATCTCTCAAACTGAAAAATAGCCAAAAATCATCAAAAAAAGGTCCCGATTTTGTCCATCTTCGTGTTACCTTCAGTAAAAAGTCTCTTTATAGATTTTGTTAGGATCTTTTAGGCATTTTTCGGGATTTTCTTGGCAAACTTTTTCCCCCTTTTTCTTTAAATCGTATTTTCTTTTTTCTGTAAAAGATCTTTTTAATATCATTCATAGGATCTTACATGTAAATTCTAGACATTTTCGTTCAGTAGTCTTTTCGCAAACAGCGTTTCAGTTTTTATTTTATTTTTACCCCGTTCGTCTGCCTGTTTGCTTTTTCCGGCGCTGCTCTGCACTGTGATTGGTGGCTCCTCGGATTTTTCCAGCGTGGTTTTTGCGGCAGTTTCTGCGGGTTTTCGTTGACTGTTCGGCAGTTTGCGGTGAGTTTTCTCTGCACTACGGGGACCCTGCAGTAGGCTTGTGCACCGATTTTTTTTCGGTTCGATTCGGTTCGATTTGTTCGGATGTTTAAACTTTTCGATTCGGCTCGATTCGACCGATTTCTGTTTCGATTCGGTTCGGTTCGTTTTTCGTGTACATTTTTTCGGAATATCGACCATTTTTCGTATTTTCGTGTCACTTTGCTCGTTTTTTGTATCGACTTTTTGGAAATTTCGGAAATTTTCGTTTTTTGGAACTTCTGTTCTCCTCGTTTCAAAGTGTCTACGATAATTCTGGCGATTCTATCGTGTTTTTTTTTTATTAAATAAAGATAAAATCATGAATAGAGCAAAAATAAATTTCGATTTGACACATTTCAAGTCCATTCGAAAATTCCGAAAATATTTCGTTTCGGCTCGGAAAACTTTTTGGATCTGCCATTTTCGGATCTAAAAATTTTCGGAAATTCGGCCGCATCCGAAAACACGAATCGGGAAATTTCGTGAAAATTCCGAAATTCCGAAACCCGAAACGCACATCCCTACCCTGCAGTGCATACTGAATACACCACAGGGTCGGCGAACTAGAATCGCAGAATCGCCCTGAAGTGCGGGGAACAAAAGGGCAACGAACGTGCGGCGACATTTCGAATCTCTCTGAATAACCCCTTTAGTGGATTCAGTCTGGTTTGAGAAGCACATGCGCTCTCTAAAACGCAGCACACGGTGCACACAGTAACACGGTGTGTCTATTTATACAATGCAAGGTAATAAAACAGAGAGCACTTACATGGATAGATCAATAATTAAGACAGGAATAACATGGTCATGTGGAAGACGCACATGTCCGGACACGCAGGTTTACTGATTAACACACACATGTGTACGCATTGCCTTCACGCCGGCAGTGACACACAGAGGACGCTTTGTCGCCGTGCTGTGTGCGCAGTGTAAGTGAGTGTGGAAATAGTTATTATAAAGTTTAATTCCCCGTGTCCCTGGAGTCAGTGAAGTTAGTCCTGCTCTTTCCCTCACTCCTCTGTGTAAATAAACACCTCCCGGCACAGCTGGGTCTTGTTAGTGCAACATCTGGCAGAATACGGGGCAGGTGCCGGGTGCCAGCCACGATGACGCGTCCATTTTCTGTGCTTATCCTGGGGATCCAAGGGTAAAAGAATCATGGTAGCCATGCAAGCATATGGTTATCTCTATCAGAGGTGTCTGCCTGACTTGATTTTTGTGTCGTGAGATGGAAGTCCTAATGTATATGAGAAGAAGATGGTAAGAGGGACATAGAAACTGTGTGTTATGAGTAGGTGAGAGTATGTTAGGCAGAGGGGAGAGGTAGGCGTCCTGGTATCTGTGTGTTAGGAGAAGTTGAGAGGTAGGTGTCCTGTATCTGTGTATTAGGAGGAGGTGAGAGGTAGGTGTCCTGGTATCTGTGGGGAGAGAAAGGGGGTGAAGCGCCCACCGGAAAGGTGTCTATCCCACTCGCTGAATGCTGTGTATGGGGGTTTCTCTAAATACCCGAGTGACAATTATACAAACAGAAAAACAACACAGCGCTTTAAGAGACCTGAATCCAAAAAAGATAGTGGGGTAGACACACAATATGTCCGTATACAGAAGTCGTTGTCTTTAGGAGTGGATCTTCTCAAAAAATGCAGATGAGGTGTGCACTGTATGGAGGAAACACAAAAAGGACCAAAATTGCGCAGTAAGACAGCACCCAAGATGAGAGTAATATATATTGATTTTTAACTCACATTCTGGGGAGCCTACAACCGGCTCTTAGGAATATTCCTAAGAGCCGGTTGTAGGCTCCCCAGAATGTGAGTTAAAAATCAATATATATTACTCTCATCTTGGGTGCTGTCTTACTGCGCAATTTTGGTCCTTTTTGTGTTTCCTCCATACAGTGCACACCTCATCTGCATTTTTTGAGAAGATCCACTCCTAAAGACAACGATTTCTGTATACGGACATATTGTGTGTCTACCCCACTATCTTTTTGGATTCAGGTCTCTTAAAGCGCTGTGTTGTTGTCCTGGTATCTGTGTATTAGGAGGAGGTGAGAGGTAGGTGTCCTGGTATCTGTGTATTAGGAGGAGGTGAGAGGTAGGTGTCCTGGTATCTGCGTATTAGGAGGAGGTGAGAGGTAGGTGTCCTGGTATCTGTGCATTAGGAGGAGGGGAGAGGTAGGTATTCTGGTATCTGTGTATTAGGAAGAGGTGAGAGGTAGGTGTCCTGGTATCTGTGTATTAGGAGCAAATTATCGATAGGTGCCATGGTATTTGTGTATTAAGCGGAGGTAAGAGGTAGGTATCCTGTTATCTGTGTTTTAGAAGGAGTTGAGAGGTAGGTGTTCTGGTATCTGTGTATTAGAAGAAAGTGAGAGATTATTGTTCAGATGTCTGTGTATTATGAGGAGGTGAGGGACATTGTGCCATTACTAAGAGAAGGTGATAGATTACTGCCCTGTTGCCTGTGTATTAAGAGGAGGTGTGAGATAGGTATCCTAGTATCTGTGTATTAGGAGCAGGTGAGAAGTAGGTATCCTAGTATATGTGTATTAGGAGGAAATTAGAGGTAGGTGTCTTGGCATCTGCATATTAGGAGGCGATAAGAAGTAGGAATCCTGGTATCTGTGTATTAGGAGGAGGTGTGAGGTAAGTATCCTGGTATCTGTGTATTAGGAGGAGATGTGAGGTAGGTATCCTGGTACCTTTGTATTAGGGGAAAATGAGAGGGAGGTGTCCTGGTATCCGCAAATTAGGAGGAGATACGATGTAGGTATCATGGTATCTGTGTATTAGGAGGAGACTTGAGGTAGGTATCCTGGTATCTGTGTATGAGAAGGAAGTGATTGGTTGGTGTCTTGTTATCTGTGTATTAGAAGGAGACGAGAGGTAAGTGTCCTGATATCTGCATATTAGGAGGAGGTAAGAAGTAGGTATCCTGGTATTGGAGTAGGAGAAGGAAATGATTGGTAGGTGTTCTGGGATCTGTGTATTAGAAAGAGATGAGATGTAGGTATCCTGGGTACACCCAACCAGCTGCCATGCAAGTTTCCATCAATGCCACTTGGTCCCCTGTCCATGGATTGAGGTGCTTTTGGACAGAGTCATCAAGGGGACCAGAGCTTTCCAGCGGTATCCGGGAAGTGCTACCGCTCTAGCAGGATTACCCCCCCCCCCAAACCCTCCAAACTCGGTGGTGGGACATCAGTCTGCCTACTGACTGTAACCAGCACGCTGCTCCGATTGTTCAGCCAAGTGGGTTCAGGCCAGAGGCAAGGGTGCATTCCTCAAAACTGGGCTTGGGCAGGAGCTCTCCATTGTATTGCCACATTTTGGGCTCTAGGTGGAGGCAGGGGCGACCCGGCCCCGGGATGTCTGGGGAGGGCAGGTGTATGAAACTGATCTTGTATTCTGTATAAAAGGACTCAATATTTTGTGCATTAAACACACCACCTTGGTTTACCCTACACTCTCTCTTGGCAAGTGATTGGGAAAATTATGAACTATTTCCACATCTCCTTGGTATCTCCACAGTAAGGATGGAATAACGTAACGGCAGATCTACTCGCTCTGAATAGCTGCAACCATCACAGGTAAGTTGGTAGCAACCTTCAAAGAAATCCCAAATGGATTCACCTAAATTACTGACCAGTAACATAAGGTAACTGTCACTTTTCTTGCAAGACCCTTGTTTTATGTGATGTTGGGCTCTGGGAAGTTTAGATTTCTAAGCATAATAGTGGGACCTCCGGATGTTTAAATGACAGCCCCCCATGAACATTTTT
Organism: Leptobrachium leishanense; assembly: GCA_009667805.1. Lineage (NCBI taxonomy): Eukaryota > Metazoa > Chordata > Amphibia > Anura > Megophryidae > Leptobrachium > Leptobrachium leishanense. The sequence continues at coordinate 25,900,331 of CM019074.1, read as the reverse complement.
GTGATCTGTCTCCGATCCTTTGATGTTGACATCTACATTTACAAAGTAGCAATTTCCGAGCCGTGAGGATTAAAAACAGTACATTAGAGGGAGGCTCGTACTAGAAATGTTTGTAATCACATTTATGGCTAAGAACAATGTTACGCAGGGTAACACTTTATTTCCCACTGACATTGAATTTGCATTAAATGATATGTTTATTGTTTTTGGAACATATTAGCCATGTTATTGGATCCGCCATCTCATCAGCTCTGGAAAATGCTGCGTTACTTTACTTCCTACTACTTTAAATCACTTTATATCGCTAGAAAAAGTGCAGAGACGGGCAACTAAATTAATAAGGGGGATGGAAGGGTTAAGTTATGAGGAAAGACTAACAAGCTTAAACCTGTTTAGTTTAGAGAAAAGGCGCCTTAGAGGGGATCTGATAACCTTATATAAATATATACAGGGCCATTATCAACCATTGTCTGATAACCTATTCATTAACAGGACTATACATAGGACAAGGGGTCATCCATTTAGACTGGAAGAAAGAAAATTTAGCTTAAAGCATAGGAAGGGTTATTTTACGGTGAGAACAATAAAGCTGTGGAATTCTCTGCCTGTTGAGGTGGTTGGGTCAGAGTCTGTGCAGACTTTTAAAAAACGACTGGATGACTTCCTGCAGACACAGAATATTAAGGGTTATAATATTTAATATGTGGGTAAAAGCTTCTTGATCCAAGGAGAAATCTGACTGCCATTCTGGGGTCAAGAAGGAATTTTTTCCCAGTATGTTGCATATTGGCGAGCATTTCAGACTGGGTTTTTTGCCTTCTTTTGGATCAACAGCAGTAGGTTATGTGGGAGAGGCTGAACCCGATGGACGCATGTCTTTTTTCAGCCTATATAACTATGTAACTATGTAACTGTAGAGCAGGGATGTCAAACACACTGCCCCCAAATGTTGATGCCTACAGTTCCCAGAATTCTTTCAATGCAACAGATGGCAAGGGAATCATGGAAGCTGTACTCCAGAAACATCTGGGAGGCCAGAGTTGGACAGCCCTGCTGTAGAGGAAAATGCTGTATTTTGCTTTTTTTTATCATCCAAATTCTTATTACCTACTCAAATTTATTTTCAGTCTACAAACCAAGTATGGAAGGATCAAGTATGGAAGGATCAAGTATTGAAAAAGTCACATGATGCTACACACGCATTCTCCAAAGATGATAATTCTTTCCAGGGGACTTGAATTTGAGCAACAGAGCTCTCCATATGGATGAGCGGCAGAACGGATGAAGAGTAGGAACAGCGGCATGAAAGGTTCAATAAATCAGACTTAGGGGTCTTTTCACCCAAGTTCTAATCTACTCCAACCATTTAAAAGACCAATGACTAAAGCCGCATTAAATTTCAGAATCAAACACTTTCTTGAGTTCAATATTATTATTATTATACTTTATTTATATAGCGACAGCATATTCCGCAGCACTGAACAATGGGCACAATATAGACAGGGTTACAATACACTGAGACTGAACAACATTGGATAAACCAGTGCCTTATTCCCGTGGGAACTCACAATCTAGAAGGGTTGGGGTGGAAACGGGAGGAGTGGACTGCAAGGTGAGAGTGATGGACTGCAAGGTGAGAGAGTGATGGACTGCAAGATGAGAGTGATGGACTGCAAGGTGAGAGTGATGGACTGCAAATTGAGAGTGATGGACTGGTTCGGGACAGTGAGGTGTATTAGTGAGTTGGGTGGTAGGCTTCCCTAAGTAGGAATGTCTTAAGGGTGTGTTTGAAGGAAGGGAAACTAGGGGAAAGTCTGACAGTACGAGGGAGAGCGTTCCAGAGAGTGGGGGCTGCGCGTGAGAAATCCTGCAGTCTATCATGGGAGGAGGTGATGCGGGGAGAAGCTAGGCACAGGTCACTGTTTGACCTTAGGGAGCGGGCTGGAGTGTATCTGGTGATTAGTGGGGACAGGTAGTGGGGAGCTGAGTTAGTGAGAGCTTTGTAGTTCAGGGTAAGGATTTTGAATTTAATTCTTCAGTGGATGGGGAGCCAGTGAAGGGACTCGCAGAGGGGAGCGGCAGAGACAGAGCGGCGGGTGAGGTGGATTAGCCTGTCGGAGGCGTTCGGAATGGATTCTAGGGGGTTGAGGTGGGAGAGAGGGAGATCAGCAAGAAGACTATACAATATATAGGGCCCTATTTCAACCAAGGGCTCAATTTAATTCTATTAGACGTCTTTTCGAAATAAATATTGGCTGCTTTCAGGTGATATTTATTTCAAGATATCGGCTGATTTAATTGAAAAAATTCAGCTGGAGCCGGTATGTACGAAAAATGCCGCTGGTTCAAAAAAAGCTGGTCGGTAAAATGGCCAAAAAAGCTTATTTCCAGCCAGTATCATACAGATTTGTTATAATCACACAAATGTTAAGAGATGACCGGGACAAGTGTATACATATACGAAGCTTAGAGCGCAGATCCCTGAAGGCTGGCTCATTTAATCTTCATCCACCATATAAAACCACGATATAATAATCATACAGTGATCACTCTAAATAAGACAAAACAAAGACACATAGGGCAATATTGCAAATATTATTATGGAACCAGATTCCTTATTTGTTTCCCTGCCCTATGCTTTTACCTATAATGGATTACTCCACTCTCCCTGTCTAACGCACATAGTTTGGCCCAGCCTCATTTCCTGCTTCAGCAAGCTGACAATCCCCCAGTGTACCATAGAGGCATGTGAGTAAAGACCTTGTTCTTTACTGGGTGATTGCATCCTGTGTTTACCTTTTCCCCATAGCAAAGCATATACTAAGAGAAGCCTTCTCTTCCCACAAGACACCTTTTATTTGTTGTTACTTTTCCAATACAGTGAAGAAAATATAAATGACTTTCAGTGCTCTCAAAAGGGGATGAGTTAAGCTATCTGACTTCTTGAGAATTCACTTCTTGCGTATGACCCTGGGGTTCCACAATAAATACAGTGTGTCAAAAATAAGCCCCCTGCAAATAGAAATGCTCACGGGACCATAAAATGTTCTAGGTGCATCAATAATAATTATACTCAGCCGTCCGGCCTGTCATGCTGGAGCCGACCCGGACTGAAGCCGTCGTGAGTATTGGCTCTTGGAGTCCATAGGACTCCATGGAGCTTTGCACATCCTGGCTCGCTCTCACGAGATCGAGCCGTGGAGTGATCGCAGAGGAAGACTAGGTTCCCAGTCTCACTCTGCTCCCGGCGACTAGAAGCAACGGAACGCGCTGCCTTTTTTACCATGGCAGCAACCCCCAATGATCATTTCGGCCTCGTCAGGAGGGTATAGCTGAAAGCCCACCCCTCTAGGGACCTCAAGCAACGGGTCCGTCCTCTGGATTATCCTGAAAACTCATAGTGAACAAAATAAAGATATACAGAGTTATTCAAAGAGAATCGAAAAGTCACCATACATTCGGTGACTTTTCGTTCTCTTCAATTCAGGGCGCTTTGGCGATCCCATTTCGGCGACCCTGCATGTATTCAGCAAGCACCACAGGGCCGTCGTAGTGCGGGGAAAAGCCGTCGCCGGCAAACCCGGCGAACGCACACCGAAACCTGCAAAAACATCTGGATTAACCCCGCCGAACACGCCGGAGAAACCCGAGCAAGAGCCGATCAGATTGCAGAGCAGCCGCTGGAAAAACCCGACACCGCAGACGAATGGAGTGAAAAAAAAAGAAACAGTAGGCTTGAATGTTTGAAAAGTGAAAAGCTGTTTGCAAAGAAACTACTGAGCGAAAATGTCTGAAATTTACATATAAGATCCAATGAATGATAATAAAAAGGGCTGTTACAGAAAACAGAAAAAACGATTAAAAAAAGATGCCGAAAAGATCCTAAAAAAAATCTAAAAATAAAGAGACTTTTTACTGCAGAATAAAGTAATAAACGGTTTATAAGATATTGAATTAAAACGGGAATATTTTTAACATTGAAGCCTATGGGATTCTCCGAATAAACCTGTCGAATGAAACCACCGAATGGCAGGGCATTTTGGCAACTTTTCACAGCTGTTCTCTGAATAAATGAAGCATTGCTTCTCTATGGGGATTTCACTGCCCTCGAACAGGCACCGTATGTGCAGGAAATTCGCCAACATCTCCGAATAGCCGAATGGCCAGGAAAGGTAACCGTACGCTGAATTTCAGCGTTCGGTTACCTTTCGGCCACAATTCGGATCTCTTTGAATAACCCTGATAGATATATACATATAGATACTGTATATACTTTACATAGCTATAGCATGGCTAATGTTGTTTTTTCACGCACAGTCATTTGTTTTTCCAAAAATGTTGCTTTTCCTCATCTTCCAAGGAAAATCGCTGATACACATAGAGGTAGTTTATTAAGATGCTTAAAAGAGAGCGGAAAGAAATTAGGGTTTCGCATTGAATATTTAAAAACTGTAATCGCTGGATGAAAAATATAAAGTTTTGAAATCAACCACAGTGAGATAATATCATTTTATAAATAACAGTCATGTATGAGATTGAAGAAACGTGTTTCATAAAACTACAGATAAAGCCACACGACACATAAATCCAAAATGCTTCCTCTATGATTCAAGCAAGACAGACAGACCTGATATCCACAGAATGTGTAGGTTTATTTCTGCTTTTCTGAGCCCGACATGCCCCATTTGTGGTTGATCCTAATTTATTCCAGATCTTTATTTGAGATGATCTGATCTCTCTGTAGAGCAGCACAAAAGTCAATTCGAGTGTCTTGGCTCCAGCTCATATGTTCTACACCTGCATATCTGGGTTTCCAGCGTGTCTCGTAGCATGGGGTGTCTGATCAAAGTAAAATCTGGTCTTGATGAAACAGCACATTGCATTTTTAGGTTACAGTATTCCTGTACTCGAAAAATTTTAAGAAACGGGGCTGTTCACCTTATGGCGGGCAAGTGTTATGGGTTGTTTTTTTTTTGTTCTTTGAATCTTTCGAGGAAACTAAATTTAGTTCAAGAGATGGCAAGACCCCACTCACAACTTTTATGTAGAGAATTCTGTTTCATCTCGGCATTGTTGCAGCCAAATTGCTTGCAAATGTATAGATGAGTTCATATTCAGGGGAACCTAAAGGGCTACGTCCACTGTACATTACCCTATGACCTTCATAGACAGAATTCTCACAGGTTTGGCAACTGCTTACGGATGAAAAATATAAATAAATGTGTTTATATATTGGGATACAGCAACCACTCGGGATACTTGGTTCCAGCCAAACGACACTGTCCTCTAGGGTATAAACAGCCGCAGACTTGAAGTTTTGCGAATGAGAGACTTTTTATTCTAGCGTAAACAAACGCAACACTTGGCTTGAATCAATATTGCAGGTGATTAAAAAGAAAGAAACAGAAACAAACAAAATCCTAGCTCAATTAGAGCACTTACTGAACATACAGCGATCCTGACTATCCAGGCAACATAATCTAATAAACAAAAGAAAATCACAGCTTTTCCTAGAAGTGTTACTGCTGCCCTGCTCTCAACAGTCTGATTAAAACCACTTCTCTCCAGGAGTAAGCACCCTGATAAGTTACCTGTTGCTTAATTATTTGGCAACAAGTGTTAGAGAGGATAGAGGCCATGCAGGAGTCTGGGTCCTAAATATCTTCCTTCGATTACTCTTCCAGACATTTTGTTACCCAAGCCAAGCACTCTGTCACAATATATACAGGTATATATTTAATGGGGAATGTGGCACAGGAATTCTGGGATGCAATTCTTAGAATTGCTATGATGTGCAGGTGGCTTCTGCAATAATAAACACACTATATATACAATATATATATATGTATATATACAGTCAGGTCCAGAAATATTGGGACATCGACATAATTCTAACATCTTTGGCTCTATACACCACCACAATGGAGTTGGAATGAAACAAACACAATGTGCTTTAACTGCAGACTGTCAGCTTTAATTTGAGGGTATGTACATCCAACTCAGGTGAACGGTGTAGGACTTACAGCAGTTTGCAGATGTGCCTCCCACTTGTTAAGGGACCAAAAGTAATGGGACAGAATAATAATCATAAATCAAACTTTCCTTTCTTAATACTTGGTTGCAAATCCTTTGCAGTCAATCACAGCCTGAAGTCTGGAATGCATAGACATCACCAGACGCTGGGTTTCATCCCTGGTGATGCTCTGTCAGGCCTCTACTGCAACTGTCTTCAGTTCCTACTTGTTCTTGGGGCATTTTCCCTTCAGTTTTGTCTTCAGCAAGTGAAATGCATGCTCAATGGGATTCAGGTCAGGTGATTGACTTGGCCATTGCATAACATTCCACTTCTGTCCCATCAAAAACTCTTTGGTTGCTTCTGCAGTATGCTTTGGGTCATTGTCCATCTGCACTGTGAAGCGCCGTCCAATGAGTTCTGCAGCATTTGGCTGAATGTGAGCAGATAATATTGCCCGAAACACTTCAGAATTCATCCTGCTGCTTTTGTCAGCAGTCACATCATCAATAACTACAAGAGAACCAGTTCCATTGGCAGCCATACATGCCCACGCCATGACACTACCACCACCATGCTTCACTGATGAGGTGGTATGCTTAGGATCATGAGCAGTTCCTTACCTTCTCCATACTCTTCTCTTCCCATCACTCTGGTACAAGTTGATCTTGGTCTCATCTGTCCATAGGATCTTGTTCCAGAACTGTGAAGGCTTTGTTAGGTGTTGTTTGGCAAAATCTAATCTGGCCTTCCTGGTTTTGAGGCTCACCAATGGTTTACATCTTGTGGTGAACCCTCTGTATTTACTCTGGTGAAGTCTTCTCTTGATTGTTGACTTTGACGTTGACACATACACCTACCTCCTGGAGAGTGTTCTTGATCTGGCCAACTGTTGTGAAGGGTGTTTTCTTCACCAGGGAAAGAATTCTTCTGTCATCCACCACAGTTGTTTTCCGTGGTCTCCAGGGTCTTTTGGTGTTGCTGAGCTCACCGGTGCGTTCCTTCTTTTTGAGAATGTTCCAAACAGTTGTTTTGGCCACGCCTAATGTTCTTGCTATCTCTCTGATGGGTTTGTTTTGTTTCTTCAGCCTAATGATGGCTTGCTTCACTGATAGTGACGGCTCTTTGGATCTCATCTTGAGAGTTGACAGCAACAGATTCCAAATGCAAATAGCACACTTGAAATGAACTCTGGGCCTTTTATCTGCACATTGTAATTGGGGTAATGAGGGAATATCACACACCTGGCCATGGAACAGCTGAGAAGCGAATTGTCCCATTACTTTTGGTCCCTTAACAAGTGGGATGCACATCTGCAAACTGCTGTAAGTTCTACACCGTTCACCTGATTTGGATGTACATACCCTCAAATTAAAGCTGACAGTCTGCAGTTAAAGCACATTGTGTTTGTTTCATTCCAACTCCATTGTGGTGGTGTATAGAGGCAAAGATGTTAGAATTGTGTCGATGTCCCAATATTTCTGGACCTGACTGTATATATATGTAGATATATACATATGTTTCGGGTAATGTCCAAAATGCTGATAGCCTAAGATTACCCGTGATCATTTTTTTTCAATGGCTCCCGAAAAACACTTCCGAAAATAATGCAAGGTATCGATTTCATAAGTGTCCAAACTGGAGCGTCTTTTTTTAAACTCTTCGTCATTTTTGCCGTGTCTTTTTTGCCACAGACCAGGAGCTGGCGTCATATTCATTTTAAATCACATTCTATTAGTAGCAATAAAACTGTAATCCTCCCTATTTTTCTTAAGTTTATTCTCGTTTAATAGGAATATTCCGTATCGACTTGGTTGAAGAAATGAATGATAAGGGCATACACATAACAATATTTTTTTACAAATGGGCTCCTTTTGTCCCTCACCTTGTGGGATCTATTCATTCTACCCTTCACAACACTTTTCAATTTACAGCATGGTATTTGGAAAGTCAAATCAAAGGTGTTGACGAAGGAAGGCGCCGCAACCAACTGTTGTGGGAATCCACGTGATGCTGCGAAGGCACTGCAAGGGCAGGGGCGCCGTAACCCCAAATACAAACGGGCAGGTAAGAGAGCAGGTCCTCAAGCTTAGTAAAGTGTCAAAAATGCCTTTATTCAAGGGGGATAGCAAACCCCATGGTTCAGAAAATGTGACGTTTTGGTCTGGTGGTATGATGTTTGATTAAGGCCACCAGGCCGAAACGTTACATGTTCTGAACCGTGGGGACCTAAAATCAAAGGTGTTGACCCTATTCCTGTAGGGGAGACCTGTTCATCATTATTCCTTTTCTTGGATGACCTAGAGCTTGACACGTATCTTGAAGTGATCTAATGATCTGTATTGCATTCGGGGTTATTCAGAGAGCACCGAAATGTCACCGACGTTTTGGTGCTCTCTCGTTCCACGCAGATCTCTGCACTTTGGGGAACCAAAGTTCCCCACCCTGCTGTGAATTCCGCATTCACTGCAGGGTCCCCGGAGTGCAGGGAAAACCTGCCGCAATCCTGCCGAACACCCCCCGAAAACCCACCAAAAACCCTCCGGAACGGCCACAAAAACCACACTGAACGCGCCAGAAAAAGTCAACGAGCCACTGATCACAGCGTAGACCAGTCGCCGGAAAAAGCCAACAAGCTGACGAGCGGGGTAAAAATATAAAAAATATATGCTTGAAAGTTCTAAAAATTTAAGCACTGTTTACAAAATAAACTACTGAATGAAAATGCCTGGAATTTACATATAAGATCCTATGAATGATTATAAAAAGGTCTGTTACAGAAAAAGAAGAAACGCTTTAAAAAAAATACGGGGAAAAAATTTGACGAAAAAATCCTGAAAGATGCCTAAAAGATCTTAAAAAAATAAATAAATAAAGAGACTTTTTACAGCAGATTAAAATAATAAACGGTTTTTAGATATTGAATTAAAGCTGGAATATTTTTAACATTGAAACTAATGGGATTCGCGAATGAAACCATCGAACAGCAGGGCATTTCGGCAACTTTACACTGCTGTTCGGTGGTCTCTGAATAGATGAACCATTGCTTCTCTATGTGGGATTTCACTGCCTTCAAACAGTCATCGCACGTGCAGGCAATTTGCCAAAATTTGGCAAACTGTCTGATCTCTGAATAGCCGAATGGCCCCGAAATGTCACCGTATGGGGAAATTCCCTGTTCGGTGACATTTCGGGACCAGATCGTCTCTCTCTGAATAACCCCTACTGTTTAATGAATGATTGGCTGAACATTCTCTGTAGTGTGAAAAGATTCTACTTGTGGTGATGGAATGTATATGCAAATCTGTTTCTTTACGATTGCTGTCTTCAATAAACACTGAAAAATTCTTTATTTTTTTTTCTGGAGAAAGGATTTTTACCAGGAAGGATACATTGAGATTTCTCTCGTTTTCAAGTATGTCCTGGGTGGCGAGTAAACACTGAAATGTTAAAGAAAGCATTACTGTAAGTTGTAGTTTTATTGTGTCCTGATTATTTTCACAGCATTACTTTTAAATATTTTTGACAGGTTTTATAATGGTTGGGCTGTGCTTCCCTGTCCTTTTCCTTGCTGTAGAAGCTCAAATCTACTTTAATCTCACACTGATGACATGAAAGTGAAGAAAGTCGCCTGCATGGTGTAGCATGAATCTTGAAATTAGGTAAGAAATTGGATATCAACCAGTTGATATCACTGAACTTTGTATGTTAGACAGAGTGACAGCATTGGAGGAAAGTGCAACCATAGACTTGATTTATTCATGTATGTAAAAAAGTTATTAATCCGATAAACTGTAGGATCTGTCCCAGACTTAGCATTCAGACCCTATTTGATACACCCTTCTCTAGGTCAAACCTAACCCCCCAGGACTGTTGACTCCATCAGGCTAAAAGATAGGTAGCCTTGGTATCTCACTGTGAAGGTACCAATATGTAACAAACTATTTTAAAATACTGACAAAACTGTAACAATGTTTTTTGGAACCAAAACTACATAAACTGCAAAATTCCCATCTACGGTCAGGACAAAATCAAATGACATGCTGACCACAGTCACTTCTCTCAAATACTAGGTATGTGGTTAGACTCAAATCTATCCTTTGGCCCCCACATCGAAAAACTCTTACCTAAACTTCATCCCAAACTAGGTGCCCTGTACAGAAACAAATCCTGCCTGAGCCCCGCGGTAAGAAAGCAGATTGCACAACAGATGCTTATGCCAGCTATTGAATACGGGGTGTAGGGCCACATTACATTCTTGTTGCTAACGGTAGCACTCACTCGCGTGAGCATTAACGTTAGCTGGGGTATTTACCGCATATTACAATCCAAACGCAAACGGGTTAAGTAAACCGTTTGCATTTGGTAGCTTGCGCTTTACAGCGTGAGGTTACTGTACTTTGCGGTCCCTATACTTAACATGGGGAGCGCAAAGTGTTAATCAGCGTTAGGATTACAATCTACCAGCGCTGATTAACGTCCGGCTGTGGTTAGCAAAAAGTTAACCACGGCCTGGATTTAGTGTTAACGGATTCCGCTTCTGCAGAATCCGTTAACACCAGCCTAAAAAACAAAAAACAGAATGCTGTACTCACCTCCTGTCCAGCGGCGAGGACTGCAGCTCCAACCGCCTCCTCCATCCGACGGGAGCAGGGAAAGACTGGGGGGAAAAGTCCCCCCAGTCTCTCCCCGCATATCACAAAGCCGACCGGCCAGATCTCGCGAGCCGAGATCCGGCTGGTCATGTGACCGACAGGGGGAAACTCAATGGAGTCCTATGGACTGCGCTCAGCGCTGCCGCGAATATCCCGGGGCTTTGCACCCGCAAACAATGCAGCATTTTTTGCGCCTGCATTGAAATCCAGCATTAAAACGTGGGCGCAAGTGGGAAAACTGCAGGCGCAGTTTTTCCTCCCTTGCGCCCGCGTTTTAACGCTAGGATTGTATTGTGGCCCGTAGTGTATGCAGCTGCCCCACAAACACACCTTCAGAAATTTACTACATTGTATAACTCATTCTGCCACTTTGTGCTACAATGTAACTACACGACCCACCATTGTGACATGTTAAAAGAGCAAAACTGGCCGTCGCTGGAATCTAGACGCACCCTTCACCTTTCCAACCTGGTGTTTAAGAGATTTTCTGGGAAGCTACCACCCTACCTGAATAGGCTGCTTCCCTCAGCAGTTCCCTCATCCTATAACCTCCGATCCAGGACCTGCACCTTACTTGCAGTATCACAATACAAAAAGAAAGTGGCTCAATCCTCATATTCCTACAGAGCACCGCAATTATGGAATAACCTCCCAGACGCCATCAAATCTTCCACCAGTCTTAAGTCACTCAAGAGCTCCCTATTAACATATTATTACGTCCTCCGCCCCTGCTGTGCTTCCTTGGGGTCTGGGCAAAGTTCAGTGCAAAGGCGTCTGAGGGGGCGGGGCCTGGCATGGTCACGAGGAGCCGCCAGGTTTAAAACTGGGCGCGAGGATTTGCCTCGTCGCCCTGACGTGGAGTTCAGTTCCCGCATCGCCTCCTATCATTCGTTGTTGCCTAATCTGTTGCCGACCCAGCTTGTCTACGATTCCTGCCCCTGATTTTGACCCGGCTTGTCTCTGACCAATCTATGTTTTCTGCTATAGCGGTGACTAGAGTTGTGCATGTAGGTTTAACCCCATGCACGCTGTTTGGGGTTTTACTCGTTTCGTGGGGAGATTCCACTCTCGCCCTGGTTTTCGTACTGCAACCTTATCGGGGGATTGCTCCAGGTCTAAGGGGTCTGAGTTACGATCTGATACGCTTGTACCATCTGCAAATACGAAAGACTGTTGGTTATAAGCTTGCGTTCAGCTTACTCGTTTTGCCAAAAGTACCCAGGCTAGTACCATCTTAAAACCTGTGTGTGTGTCTACAGATCCTGTTAATCACAAGTTACAAAGTACCCGATCAAGGTGGCCTGAAAACGTAAAATATGTCTGTGTGTTGACTGCCCTGCAGTCTGATCAATTCGTTGCCTGTCCTGCCGAATGTCTCAGTACTAACGTTTCTGTCTTGCAATCTGATGTCTTGTTGTGTGCTCTAAGTTGTCCATTGGTCTCAAAACCTTTGGAGCTTAGTAGCAGTTCTCTTGTGTTGTCATACTTGTTGGCTTTGGAGTATAAATTTGAAAGTACTGTTTATTTCGCTAACGTCAAACTGATAAATCCGTCCAAAAGGACCTCAACCTCGTTACTCTTGTGTGAGCGCCACTGCTCCCATTACGCATACCTCAATACAGAATGCACCTGTAAACATGTAACATAGTAACTATATTACTCACATATTTATTTTCTGTGTTAATCTGTATATTTGTGTTTTGTTCTTAATATCTTGCATTTATTACTTTATATTTCTGTAACAACTGTAAAATTTCAATGTTCTTGAACCCAGGACATACTTGTAAACGAGAGAAATCTCAATGTATCCTTCCTGGTAAAATCCTTTGCAAATAAATAAATACGTAAGGGAGTCTATTGCAGTGTTCCCCCAACATTAGCCAGACACTAGATGGAGTGGGAGAATGAATTTATACACTGTAAGGTGTTAAAACAGGGCTCAAACAATGCCCAATTCCCAATCACATACGTATTGTCTTCAATGAATCGACTGAAGAAGCAATTTAGCGAAACGCGACTCCACTCCTTTTCTGTGTTTTTGTTTATATTATTTAATAAATCCACCTTGTTTTTTTGAACCTGGAGTACCTGGGTTATTTTGCAGCTCCTGGGGGTGTCCTTTGAAGTCCTTTGAATACCAAGGGGATCTTGACGGTCGGCCCAGCATCGGATTAATTAATTCACCACATGTTCACCGAGCCAGTATATTTGCAGGCTCCAAACCAGATGAGTGGAACTGAAAATTTCCTTTATATTTCAGCTTAATATGTTATAGTAAACACTATGAAATATTTTATGTTTTTTTGAGAATATATATCAAGAAGCTCTAGAGAGAGTGGAATTAACCCTAAGTATTTGCCCAAAGCGTGAAAAAAGAGCTTAAATTAATCTTGGCTCTTATAAATGTGAGTTGTCATTTATAATTATAAAATATTATTCCAAGAATTTGGATATACTGTATCATTATCATTTTCATGTTTACTTTTTTGGGGGTTGGAGATTGTTGAAGACCGAAGTTATCGGAAATACCAGGTGACATCTTTGTGTATGTTCTTGTGTACAGTTATTTTACACGTTATTTGGTATGGTTTGATGGTGATGGCCATGTGTGTTGGAGTCCACTATAAGATATAGCATTTTATCTATAAGACATTAACCGCATTTTGGTGGGAAGGTGAGGTTCCCACAGGGTTAAGGCTGCATGTATATATAATATACTTAACACCCGGGTATTAAGTATTTGTGATTCACGGCAAGTACTAAGATTTTTAACATATCGTCTCCCGCTCTCCCTCCCTGTGTCCAGAATCCTGTCATTCCAGCTATCCCGGGCATATTTATTAGCCCTGCTCCCTTTAATATCCTATAATTATAGCAGGGAGGTTCCGAATTTCTATTGAGAGCACCCTCAGGTATTTGGTATCATTTGAAAGATTCCAGACAACCAGTCAGTGCACGTTTGATCCGAATTGGTCATATCATATGGCTTAGAAGTGAAAGTGAAAAGCTATATTTGGTGCACTGGATGGGGTAGCATTGCCAGGATAAGTGGAGGGTATGGCAGGTACTGAGACTGCACATCAAGGGCACCGTAAAACGGTTCTACAAAGGCGCTTTTGGGAAAGTACATAACAGGAACTCTCCAGCAGGATATGAAAGTCCCTCCAAATAAATAGGAACTGATTGTTTGAGTTTTTGGGGCAAAACAAGGCAATTTTTCATAACCATTTACTTTTCCTGTTACACTACATTATCATGTAATTTCATTTTTATCTATTACTATACAGCTGTCAATCTTCAGTACATTCATTAGACTTTCAATTAGGTCAAACTTTGTGGTTAAACACAGCTGCATTTCAGATTCATGAACTGAGGATGAATGTTTTCATTTATATTGAAGTGGGGTACAGTAAAAAGATAATCCAAGCGAAACGCGTTAGACAGCTTTGAGTTTGGCATTATTTTAGAACTCCTTCCATTCTTTCATCTCTTCTTGCATGTGCGTTCCATTCATAAACCATCTTGAAAGAGATTAATGTAATAATACATCTTGCTGCTTATCAAGGTAAGCCAGGAGATCTAAGACAAGAAGCAATGTGAGGCTTTTTACATATTACTATACAATCTAGTATTTACCACATGATTCCCACGCTTCCTGAAGAATCCACTTTTTTTATATCATGTGTGTGGACTTAATTTTGCCGCTTCCGCCCACTCGACTCATGGGTCTGACCAATGCAAAGATAAAAAAAACACAAAGTATTCGGAGGTGAATATGTCTGACTAGCGGTTAACTCCCCGAGAGATCAGTAGGGGAAGTATACTAGCAACTCTCTTTTCTCCTCATACTGTCCTATTTATTGTGAACCCAAGAAGGTTCACTTTTCTCATCTGCCTCCATACTCTCTACCAACTCATTGTCAGATGCCTACCTAGCTAGCCCCCTGCTAATAAGGGGGCAAAACGTCCCCCATTCCTAATACTTTGGCTTTCTGTAACTTTTCCACCCAATAACAGTTATCTCACTGGCACCTTGCTGGGAATCTTAGATAAACCCTAGTAGGGCTTCTAAAGTGCATATGCACTTAGGCGAATAGGGGTGCCATTATCCTCATACCTGGGAAGCGCAGTCTTGTATGCTTCTTTTTAATTTGTACTGTGCAGTTAGCTCAATCAGAGCCTGTTATGTCTCGTGCCTTTCTGGTTTGACTATAGTCCCCTCTGTGTGTCTAGGGCCAGACTGCTATCCACATCCACCAGTCTTATATAATATAATAAAAGTTAAGTTTAATTCAACCCTGTATCCTCCACCTCTGATCTCATATCAAATAATTACATGCATTGTTACCACCCAACTTATTAATTATTTAATTAAACCCTCATTCAATGGCATTGGTTGAGGTGTTAATCATTGCAATGGGTTGCCAGGGAGTCCACACACTCCAGAACCCCAGGGAGACCATGGTAGTTCAAATTCAACTGTACACCAATGGTTGAACTTGAACTGCCATGGCCCCCTAATCATAAATCCTTTGTAGTAGAGACCTGCATTTTTACTCACTCTAACATCCTCCTTTACAAAGGGGACGGCAGACTATGCCTCATTCAACCAAGTTGACATTTAAATGACATAACTCTACTATGAGCTAATTTTGTATTCTTTTAACCGTGTACATGTATGAAGTGTCTTAAAGGAAGTTTTATACCCATTTTTGATGTAACAATAAGGCAGAATTTGCACCTCTTGTGTGTTAAACATAGCTGTGCCATCTCGGTGGAAATCTTTCCATTGCCATACGACATTAATTCACCCAGTAAACTCTAACCATAGCCAGAATTCCAGTAAATCCAGAGAATCATATCATGCGCTTACAGGCCTTCTTGGTGCTAAAAGAAATGGTATAAGTGTCCATCACTTCCCCTTGACTTATAGACCTTGTGTCGCAGTGCTATGTTTGGATTCCATATGGGTTCGATAGCGACTCTGTCCAATCTCAATATTGGTGATGTGTCACTCTATAGCAAGTTCTGAAACTCCAATGTTTGAATTTCTTGAGTGAAATCAAAATCACAGATAGGACTCAGCAATGCTTTGACCAGTGAGGTCTATGTCAAGGCTTGGCCAGTTGAAACATGGCCGAGTCAATTCTATGACAGTGAAATAAATTGAGGAAAGTCATACTTATTGGAGCTGAAGAATCAGGGACCAGAATTCTACACAATGGGTACCAGAGATAGGTACTTGTATTCTATATCATTACACCCTACCTTGATTTTTATTATCGGACAGCTTAATTCAGTGAAATAATGTGGAAAGGTGGAAGGTGGTGGGTGTCTTAAACCTAGAATAATGCCCAAATCTCTGAGAATTCCGACAGTGGAGCAGATCATTATTTACTTAATAGATCCCTAAAACAATGAAAGTAAGACAAAGAATCTCACTGCATTTGCTTCTCCTGCATCGTCTAATAAAGTTCTGTGAACCCGAGGCGTGTAGGTACTGTGTGCCGTTTAACTCACACATTGTTTTCTTTAACGTGTTTTTCTTGCTTCCTTGCGGTTTTCATAATGTATGCCAAAACCACAGGGCCAGCAGAGCGTATCAGTTGCATTCTCCAAATCATATGTAATTTCTTCTAATTGGAAACTTGTCCCAGTGAGAAGATGTGGAAGTAAATTCCCTATTAGACCTCTAACTTTCTGAAACAGAAAGGGTTATCCAGTAAGCGCCGTTGTTTTGCTGGCATTGCAAATTCCAATGAAAATCACCGGTATCTCAATACGAATAGCGACACAGTATCAAAACTAAAGACCAAACAGTAACACGAGACATTTCACAGTAAAGCTTCTCCTTTTGGTATTTGGATCTTACTTTAGAGAAAAGCCAGGTTTTGTCAGTAATGCCATACTTATTTTTGCGTCGGTATTTGCAACACCGGCAGTTCATGGATAACCCGTAAAGCCTTACTTGGCATATTGACTATTTTGAGCATTGACCAGTCAAATTGACACATTGCCCATTGATACAAGGATCACAATAGTCATTATGTATTTTTTTTCCCTACACATGTGAAAAGGTTCAAAATAAATTTGACGTTTTTTTTTTAAATTTGGAGTAAAATCAAAACATAACTAAAAAACATATTTTTTCTTTCCATAGGTTTGTACATTTTTTGTGGCTTAAAGAGTTTAAAATATATGCAATGCTGTCAAATAATTGTGAATTTGATAGTATCTATAAGGCACTCATGCCTGTATTGGTAATTGGGATCAGGGCCGGCCCAAGGTGCTGTACTGCCTGGATCCAAGGAAGAAATGCTGCCCCCCCCCAAAAAAAATGTTTTATTTTTATTGCTGCCGAGATCTGTGATACAGTAATGTGCGGTATGTGTGAGTGTATCACAGAGCTCCACCGCAATAAAACTCACAGTAATGTGTAGTAGTTTAAGCTCAAAATGCTGCTCCTGGCAAAGTGCTACCTGGAGCCATGGCTCCATCCGGCCCCATGGACAGGCCGGCCCGGATTGGGATTCCTTCTGGAAAGGGTAGCAAGGTTCCTTTTCCCTTCAAACCCTTCAAACCAAAGGACTGCCACAATGAAATTGAACTTTGACGACATAAGTTAGGTTGTTCGTTATGTTACAGTAGATATGTTGGTGGTAAAGCTTTTTGAATATTAAATGTACGTATTTATGGATACAGTGGTTAAAAGATGTGACAGCAGCTTGTTGGTCAGTGGAGAAATAGCCCCTTTTTACAGAGCATGCAGTATAACTGGAAATTGCTTCAAATTGGTGAATCATGGGCTGTTTGTCTTCTTTTGGATCACCAGCAATAACTAAGACAGGAAAATTTAAACCTGATGGAATGAAGTGGTTCTTTAGAACTTAAAGTGCAGCTGTATCGCCCAGGTGCAGTTTGTCTGCGATATCCCATGAGGAGACAGATATCACATGGGTCTTAAAGATCTATGTGTTATCCCATCCCGTTTCCAGATTGTATTTACCCCGATCTAGCAGCAGTAACCACCATATTTCATTCTCAGTGGTTGGAGCTAACTGGTGGCTGTCATGCATTAATGCCCGATTGGCCCTCATCAATGACATCAGTGCGCAGACTTGTCACTCAGGTGCTGACAGTCAATCAGACGCATAGACTGAGCAGAGGGCTGTCCCATAGGATGCAGGGATGAGAGCAATATTTAAATTCAGACATGGAATAACTTCCTCTTTTCAGTTATATGTGCTATCAATAAAATGCACACACATATAAAGGTTGTGATTCCATATCAGATGAACCCAACTTGTTGTAGAGACGACAGTGTCACTTTAAAAATTAATTGGAACCAACTTTCACTGAATTATTCCCGTGTCCTTCGAAGATGCTCACTAGACATTGGAACTGTTCAAAAACTTTATTCAGAAGACTTTCAAACCCGTTCTGTAGGAACCTAGTCAAGTTCCAAAAACTATAATTATGTATTATGTATTTTCTAATTAAATGTAACTAATATTTCTGCAGGTGCTACATCTTTTCATAGAAATAATACTTAATGAGTTGTAGTATTGGCCTGATGCTATCATGCTCTAGGATCAAGAGCAACTAGGAGAACCTTAATCATGTCCATAGTACAGGAGGAGCATGGTCACACCTATTCCCCAACGGGGCGGCTGCAACCACCAAATTGTATCCAGCCCAGCAACATGTATAAAGCATAACAAGAAGAAAAATGTCATCTGCGCTTATTCCCATTACACCGTGTGAAACAAAACACAATTAGAGGCTTTGGTTTCTTTTAATGGACATTAAGAGTGTAAGCGCACCTGCCAACGTCAAGGCACCTCTAGTGAAGGTGAGTCCTATCCAAAAAATGAAACCACAGGCTGCTATGTAGCAAACCATCACTGCTCACTCTGCTTTTCAGTCACGAGGTAGAATGGTGGGCCTTTATTTTATGCCCTCCCAGAAACAAATCCATCTTGGGATCAAAAAAACAAAGACACGGAGCGGAACAGCTGCAATGATGACCTGGCTGGAGGTACAAACAAACATACATAGCACAGGAGGAGTGGGGTCGTGCCTATTCCCCGATGGGGCGGCTGCAACCACCAAATTGTATCCAGCCCAGCAACATGTATAAAACATAACAAGAAGAAAAATTCCATTTGCGCTTATTCCTATTACACTGTGTGAAACAAAACACAGTTAGAGGCTTTGGTTTCTTTTAATGGCCATTAAGAGTATACGGTCACCCGCCAACGTCACGGCACCTCTAGTGAAGGTGAGTCCTATCCAAAAAATTAAACCACAGGCTGCTATGTAGCAAGGCCAAACAAGGCCGAAACGATGGTCGGGGGTTGCTGCACCTCTCGTGCAGGGATGACGTCCTTGGCAGTCAGTACTGGCCACCCTCATTGGGTGAGAGCAGGCAGTACTGGCCACCCTCATTGGGTGAGAGCAGGCTGACTTGCATGTGGAGCATTTATCCCTGTAATGGCACAAGCAAGCTAAAACCTTGTGAGACCTGAGCGGGCTCCACCGTAGAGCAGGCCACTAGTGCTGTTGCTCGTCCTCAGGACCCTCACAAACCTCCCTTTCTCTTGCTATGTAGCAAACCATCACTGCTCACGCTAATCATGTCCATGTCTATGGTAAACCCACAGAAAAGAGACCTGATGTCTGCGTAATGGGTGAGCTGTAAGAGGAGGTACTCAGAATGTCTTCTCCCAATATATCAGGCGATATGTCCAGTAGGGTTGAATTTTATAGGTGGAGATGGGGTCATCTGTACAAACTGTATCTTACTGTTCATGAGGAAACTGCCTTTCAAATATGAGATAACAGAAACCATACAATGGTATTCATGGCTGATTAACCTGAAAACGGGAATGAGCTGTGTGTGTCTGTCTGTCTTTCTGTCTGTCTGTGTGTAATAGGCATTGTTGAAAGGTAAATAGCTGTTTCTTGAAAAAGGACCCTATAATGAGCACTGGGTGGTTAGAGACATAAAATACATTGCTGGACTCTTTAGCCCAGAATAGCCAGGGTGCGGTCACATTGTGGCTTCAGACGGAGATGGAATAGGAACTGAGATTTTATGAAGTGTTCAGGGAAAGAGTACCAAAGGAAAAGAAAACAACAGGAAAAACTCTCAGACAACTCTATCCATATATAAGTAATAAACTACCTTCCAGAGAGGGCTAAATAAAGCTAACAGAGTTAAAGCAAAATAAAAGATGTGATGTGCAAAGATTGTAATGTACGCAGATTTATTTGGAAATAATAAATCATTTCTAACCGGAGTTGGACATTTTTTTTTAACGGGTAATAAATGTATTATTTTTTTATCACAATGTCTTCTCGCACAAGTAATAGGTATAGGCCCCTATTACATGCTTCACGCAAATGCGCTCGCTCAGTGCATTTTTTTTTGCGCACGCAAAAAAAGTTATCGTGCGAAAATTAACGCGACATTCCGATCCGAGCGCATTTTTTCAGCCTTCATGTTTTTTCATGCGCAAATCCGAAGCGCAAATACGTGCGCAAATGAACGTTGCGTGCAGGAATCGGTGAGCAGACTGTTTTTTTCACGGGATTCAGCCAATCAGAATTAAGAACCACCATTTTCTAAAGTTAGGTTGTTGCGCCTGTCAAAGTCAATCTGCGTATATGTGCTGCAGCAAAAAAAAAATTTGGACAAATTATAAATTTTTGATGTCTGGGTATGTGTAGAATGTGTAACTGTACTGTGCTGTATTTTTTATTATTGCTGAGTTATTTCGTTTCGGCCACAACTATCATATTTGCAGTTAACACCAAGTTTTCAAAGATGTTACGAAAATTCGCGCAAACGTCGCTCGTACGACGAAGATTGTAATACCATCCGCACTAACGCATTTGCGCTCACAATGTTAAGTATAGGATGCGCGCACGAACTTGCGCTCGCGCTGGGTTCACGCAGGGTCAATCGCGGTAGGCGATTACGCGCATCGTTTGCGCGAACGTCGAAATACAACGTTCTGCGCAAATGGTTTTGCCCTCGCGCAAATGCGCATTTGCGCACACGCAAATGCACTGCGCGAAGCGTGTAATAGGGGCCATAGTGTTACATAGTTTCAGGATCCTGACTGGGTTCTCTGTAGCTATCAAGCGGTTGAGGAGAAGTCCTATCTTCACCCCATTGGTTGGATTTTAGCAGATGAGGCGTCCAGTTGGTGGAGCCAGTTTGATATCTAGGGCACTATCATGTGCCCTAAGCTAAAACGGGGACCCTAAGGAGAAAAATTTGCGGTTGCAAATTTTCCCTCACCGTCACCAAACTAACGAACCGTCGCAAGCATCCCCTCCTGGAGTCCATAAGACACAATTTGACCGCACCAGCACCTTGGCTATTCTGGACTAAGGAGTCCAGCAATGTATTTTATGTCTCTAACCACTCAGTGCTCATTATAGGGTCCTTTTTCAATAACCAGCTATTTACCTTTCAACAATGCCTGGAGTCCATAGGAGACCATGGAGGCTTCTGCTGCCGGGTCACATGACCTGCAGGTTTTCACCTCTTGCGAGATCCTGCAGGTCCGCGGAGTGATCGCGGAGGGAGACTGGGACTGTTTTTCCCCAGTCTCACTCTGCTCTCGGCGGCCAGAATCGGCAGATCAGGCCGTTGTTCTCGTTGCGTGATGAGAGGTGAGTTTCTAATTTTTATGGTGGGGGGGTTCCAGTTGCTGCTAATTCCAGAGAAGCGAAAACATTAAAATAACACTAAGGAATGTTTCAGTTGTGCAATTTTTTTTAATAACTTAATGTCCCTCCACATACAAATTAAACTTAATTTGACTACTCGTACATTTTAATGGACGTTACCTTGGTACGAAAGGGATGTATACAGTATGTATACTGATGAAAACAGAAACTCAATGATGGAGGTAAAGATGAATAACAAAGACCAGATGTAGTCTGGAAAGAAGAAGAGTAAGCCATTATATAAGGTACCAAGTGCTTGTCATTGATATTTCAGAAAAAACAAAGTTATATGACGATTTCAATTTAAAAAAAAATAGTTTATAGTAAAATCAAGCCTAAATGAAAGAAATTAAATGTTGTGTGATACACGACGAGAATAGTATCCAAGCCCCCTACAGGAAGCACTCACTAGAGGTTAGTAAGTATGTAGCACATCAAATCTCAAGATGTTACCGATCTTTTCCTCCAGCGTCTCCCTGGGTTCTGCGTGCTGCTGCAGGGTCTCTTGGATGAACAAAAAAGGTGTGTATAACACAATTGGGAGCACCACCTAGATACATGAAAACAAGAATAGTGTGATACACCCCACATCTAAGGGGAAAAAGTTTTTGAGCATCCCGAAAATCAAGCAGCACGAAGGACCCGTCTCTCCGGTGAAGTATTGATCCACTGATGGAATCCGGGGGAGGGTAACATCTTGATATAAGATACGCTTATATTTCATTTGTGTCTAGTGAGTGCGACTTGTAGGGGGCTCATAACAAAATACCTGTGTGGAAACTGTATCACACTATTCTTGTTTTCATGTATCTAGGTGGTGCTCCCAATTGTGTTATACACACCTTTTTTGTACATTTCTGTTCGAGCCTATAAGGGAGGAGCGCTCCGGGAGCCCAGGAAAAGATACGTATATATATTTTTTATTGGTATCAAGATCTCACACAGTATTGTTGTTTTTTTTCTCTTGGACTTATGCAAATAGAA
Organism: Leptobrachium leishanense; assembly: GCA_009667805.1. Taxonomy (NCBI): domain Eukaryota; kingdom Metazoa; phylum Chordata; class Amphibia; order Anura; family Megophryidae; genus Leptobrachium; species Leptobrachium leishanense. The sequence goes on along the minus strand of CM019074.1, from coordinate 25,877,936 downwards.
AGTGCCGTGATGCACATAAAGGAGGAGCCCCACCTCTGCTTCCACGAGGTCACTGCCGTGGTAGGACGCCACCAATCTGGATCTACAGCAACAAGAAAGAAAGAGGCAGGACTTCAAGTGGAGTGAGAAATTTATTCGGGGACAGCAAGCCCCATCAAACAAGAGTGGTGTGACGTTTCGACCCGAAGGTCTTAACCTTCGAGTCGAAACGTCACACCACTCTTGTTTGATGGGGCTTGCTGTCCCCGAATAAATTTCTCACTCCACTTGAGGTCCTGCCTCTTTCCTTTTTTTTTTTGGATAAATCCTGGTCCTCCGTATCAAGTTTGGACCAAATGAGCACTATAGAGTAATGAATTAAAAGCTCAATTTATTATTAAAAAAACACGTTTTCGTGGTTAAACCACTTCATCGGGAATGTCAGATACAAGCCAAATGTGTCTTTTATATAGTCCAACCATAATGATTCTCAATCCTCACTTCCGGTTACGTTCATTAGGTCTCCAATCTTCCACTTGTTGTTACGCAGATGACAGTACTTCTCGGTCATTCCCGAAGACGCTAATTCTTGATTCGTCCATTGTGCATGCGCCATATCCTCTCACTGAGAGCCCGAGTTGAACACCTCATATGGGAACAGTCAATTCTGTTCCCACAAGGATGCTCTCGTTGGCTCATCGTTCATATACAGTATATTATTGTATTTGCGGGAATAAACGGATCCGCGACCCTGCTGGTTATAATAGAAAATAAATCACACCCGGTTACAAAAACCCTGATTTTATACACCCCGAACTGACTGTATTGTAACCATTTCTTAAACCACCCTTTAGGTTCATATACAGTTAATAATATCCATATCCATGTTTAGTCCTCCCTTTTTCCATGTCCCCAACTTGTGTATCCATTTACATTCATTTTTAGCCAGTCAGGGTTATCCAAAGAGATCCGAATTGCTTGAGAAAGGTAACCGAATGCTGAAAATCAGCGTACGCTTACCTTTCCTGGCCATTCGGCTATCCAGAGAGCAGGCAATTCGCCAAATCCTGGCGAATTGCCTGAACATACGGTGCCTGTTCGGTTCCTGTTCGAGGGCAGTGAAATCCCCATGAAAATGCACTGCTTCGGCTATTCAGAGAACACAAACCAGCAGTGAAAGGTTCCCCTAATGCCCTGTCATTCGGTGGTTTCATTCGGCAAATTTATTCAGGAGAATCCCATAGACTTCAATGTTAAAAATATTCCCGTTTTAATTCAATATCTAATAAACCGTTCATTATAAAATTCTGCAGCAAAGAGTCTCTTTATTTATAGATTTTTTAGGATACTTTAAGCATTTTTCAGATTTTTTTTATTTTTTTTAAAAAGTCCGATTTTTTTTTTTTGTTTTTTCAGTTTACTTATTTTTTTTGTAACAGCCCTCTTTATGATCATTCCCTGGACCTCCTGTGAAAATTTCAGACATTTTCGCTCAGTAGTTTCTTTGCAAACAGCGTTTCTTTTTCCCAGATAAATACAAATGGTTTTTCTAATTTATTCACTGCCTCCTCTATGTCACAGCTGCTTCGGCTCTGTGTGATTCGGCTCCTGTTCGGCTCCTGTTCGGCTTTTTCGAAGGTTAATCCAGATGTTTTTGCTTGTTTTCAGCATGCATTCGGTTTGTGTTCGTCAGGTTTTCGGCAGCTTTTCCCTGCAATTCGGGGACCCTGTGCTCTTTGCTGAATACACCGCAGGGTCACCGAAATGCAATCGGCAAAAGGAACCGAATTGAAGAGAACGAAAAGTCACCGAACGTGCGGTGACTTTTCGAATCTCTTTGGATAACCCTGAGTATCTTAAGATAATCTCCTCCCCTCCAATTTGGCGCTACCAGCTCAATATCTACCCAATTCAGGGTTTCTGGTGTAAATGACGGGCATTTATTACAATGATTGAGAACACTGTGGTTTATTTTCCTTCTGATATTATTAAAATGTTCTAGGATTCTCACTCTGAGTTCCCTTTTAGTTCTGCCCACATATTGGGTTCCACAGGGGCAGGTGAGCAGGTATAAAACCCCCTTACTGCTACAATTAATACAATTCTTAGGCCACTATTACATTCTTCGCGCAGTGCGTTTTGCGTGCGCTAATGCGCGTTTGCGCGAGGGGCAAAACCCTTTGCGCTGAACGTCGTATTACAACGTTCGCGCAAATGATGCGCGTTATCGTTTAAAGCGGATGGACCTGCGCGAGCGGGATGAACTGTGCGCGTCCTATACTTAACATTGTGAGCCCAAATTCGTTTGTGCGCTGGTACGCGGATGGTATTTCAATCGACGCGCTTTTTTTGTTACGAACGACGTATAAGTGCATAATTTTAACGTCTTTGAAAAGCTGGTGGTAACTGCAAATCTGAACGTCCTGGCCGAAACGAAAAACACCAGCACGAAAAAAAAAATACAGCACAGTATAGTTACACATTCTACACATACCCAAACAATAAAATTGTGAATTTGTGCGTGTTTTTTTTATTGCTGCAGCATGTATACTCAAATTTACTTTGACAGGCGCAAAAACTTAAGTGAGTCAATTAAGGTAAACTGATGTCAATTAAGGTTCTTAATTCCGATTGGCTGAATCCTGCGAAAAAAAACAGTCCGCACAGATTTACGTGCGCAACGTTACTGCGCGCGTATTACACTTACAGGGTTATCCAAAGAGATCCGAATTGCTTGAGAAAGGTAACCGAACGCTGAAAATCAGCGTTCGGTTACCTTTCCTGGCCATTCGGCTATCCAGAGAGCAGGCAATTCGCCAAATCCTGGCGAATTGCCTGAACATACGGTGCCTGTTCGGTCCCTGTTCGAGGGCAGTGAAATCCCCATGAAAATGCACTGCTTCGGCTATTCAGAGAACACAAACCAGCAGTGAAAGGTTCCCCTAATGCCCTGCCATTCGGTGGTTTAATTCGGCAAATTTATTCAGGAGAATCCCATAGGCTTCAATGTTAAAAATATTCCCGTTTTAATTCAATATCTAATAAACCGTTCATTATAAAATTCTGCAGCAAAAAGTCTCTTTATTTATAGATTTTTTTAGGATACTTTAAGCATTTTTCTGAATTTTTTTAAAAAAAATTAAAAGTCCGATTTTTTTTATTTTTTTTTTCAGTTTACTTATTTTTTTTGTAACAGCCCTCTTTATTATCATTCCCTGGACCTCCTGTGAAAATTTCAGACATTTTCGCTCAGTAGTTTCTTTGCAAACAGCGTTTCTTTTTCCCAGATTCATACAAATGGTTTTTCTAATTTATTCACTGCCTCCTCTACGTCACAGCTGCTTCGGCTCTGTGTGATTCGGCTCCTGTCCGGCTCCTTTTCGGCTCCTGTTCGGGTTTTTCGAAGGTTAATCCAGATGTTTTTGCTTGTTTTCAGCATGCATTCGGTTAGTTTTCGTCAGGTTTGCGGCAGCTTTTCCCTGCAATTCGGGGACCCTGTGATGTTTGCTGAATACACCGCAGGGTCACCGAAATGCAATCGGCAAAAGGAACCGAATTGAAGAGAACGAAAAGTCACCGAACGTGCGGTGACTTTTCGAATCTCTTTGGATAACCCTGTAAGGCTGCTGTCAGACGAGCGTAGTGTTCACGTCCGTGATTGCGCCTAAAAGTACGTCCGTGATAGCATGACAGGAAGCCCATCGGAGTCCGTTACACTAAGTACGTCCGCACTGAACTGCGGACGCACAACGGCCGGGGCCCACGGACGCAAGGCAGGCAAGAACGTACAACCCCTAGAACGGCCGTACAAAGTGTGCTGCGTCCGCAACGTCTGCATAGCTTTGTGTGTGAGTGATGGAGCGTGGTCAGACGGACTGCATTTATACGTCCAGCATTTTTTCACGGACAAAATGGTTTTGCATTTTAATTTATTTTTCTCCTACATCCGTCAAAAATAACTTCAGTGAAAAAACGGACTGTGTGACCACTACTGCGTCTTCCGTACTGACGATGTCCGTACTGCACGGACGTACAGTCCGTAGAAATCACGCTCGTCTGACCCTAGCCTTAGTTTTGGAAAACATAATTTTTACAAACGTCATTTTTTGACGGATGAGAAAATGCGTTTGGATCGGAATACCACATTAATAACGATAACGCTGGACAATGCGTGCAAAAAATTCGCGCTGCGCGAACAAAATTGTGCGAAGAATGTAATAGGGGCCTTAATGGGGAATGTTTCTTCTGTTAAACTACATTTAATGCTCTTGACATACTTGAAAACGAGAGAAATCTCAATGTATCCTTCCTGGTAAAATCCTTTATAAATAAATAAAATTTAAATGAATCCCTTTTCTTAATACTTAAGTGTCTATGCGCCTTACAGTGCCCACACTTGTAAAACCCTGGGGGTCTTGTTAAAAAATGGGGAGTTTTCTTCTTTTGGTAAAAGCGTTGGTGCAAATATTTTTATAAATATAAATAATGGAGACTTAAGGAACGTAACCGGAAGTGAGGACCGAGAATCATCGTGGTTGGACTATATAAAAGACACATTTGGCGAGTATCTGACATTCCTGATGAAGTGGTTTAACCACGAAACATGTTGAATGTCACGCTTTTTTTAATAATAAATTGAGCTTTTAATTCATTACTCTATAGTGCTCATTTGGTCCAAGCTCGCTACCCCGAATTTTGCAATGTAGGACCAGGATTCATCCAAGAGACCCTGCAGCAGCACGCACAGAACCCAGGGAGACGCTGGAGGAGGGTAACATCTTGAGATTTGATGTGCTACATACTTACTAACCTCTAGTGAGTGCTTCCTGTAGGGGGCTTGGATACTATTCTCGTGTAAAAATATCACACGACATTTAATTTATTTCATTTAGGCTTTACTCCCGTTGGTATATGCTTATATCAAAGAAGTAAGATGTTGAGGAGCTTTTTCTGATCCTTTTTTTCTCTGGGTGGGATAACCCCAGTGGATGATGTGGAGCACTCTGGATCGGACTTCTCGGTGCCTTAGTGATGAATATTCACCAGTATCAGGTAGAATAATCAGGTCGGGAAGGTGATAAAATAAAGGAAAATTTATTGCTCATGTAATCATAAAATCGCCCAACGCGTTTCGTCCTAAGACTTTTTCAAGGGCTATAAAACCAAAGTAAAAACATAAACCAATCAGTATATAACCTCCCTTCCCCTTCCGGTCTTTTATAGTCCACCTGCTTTCCCCATTGGTCCTTTCGACTCCGCGGTGTTCTCCATATATGGATCGAATGGTTCCTTCGGTACGTCACTTCCATTCGATCCATATATGGAGAACGCCGCGGAGTCGAAAGGACCAATGGGGAAAGCAGGTGGACTATAAAAGACCAGAAGGGGAAGGGAGGTTATATACTGATTGGTTTATGTTTTTACTTTGGTTTTATAGCCCTTGAAAAAGTCTTAGGACGAAACGCGTTGGGCGATTTTATTATTACACGATCAATAAATTTTCATTTATTTTATCACCTTCCCGACCTGATTATTCTACCTGATACTAGTGAATATTCATCACTAAGGCACTGAGACGTCCGATCCAGAGTGCTCCACATCATCGGGTTATCCCACCCAGAGAAAAAAAGGATCAGAAAAAGCTCCTCAACATCTTACTTTTTGATTCTTCTTAAGGAGAGTGGGAATATCTCCGTGAGGAGCAGATCCGATTTTACAAGCTAAGTACCCTGCACCATTTTGTTTTCCGGTATATGCTTCTATGCCTACACATTTCTTATTATTCATGTTGGTGAATGTATGAAGGAGGAAATCTTTCAGGGAGTCTGCCTAAAATACGGATTATCGATTTGTTTATTGGTTAGGGATCTCACACCAAATTTTTATTTTATAGTAAAATCAAGTTTTTGTTTGTTGCTTCAGTCTTTTCTGTCTATTAATGCTGTCGAACAGAAAAAAAAAGAAACCAAAGAGTTTGAGGTTTTTCCAAACTGTGCTGCTAAAAGAGACAAACACACTCCGGCCTCAAAGAATTCTCATAAATTCTGTTCTGGCATATTTACATAAACCCAGAGATTCCTTCAAGACACAGAAAAATACCGAAGCTACAATTTCCCAGAGTTATCCTCTGGGCCATAGCATTTTGCATTCTACTTCACAAATCGATGTTGACATCGTTGCCGGGCTCTCAAGTACGTCATTGGTTCTTACCTTTCCGTACTGGCTCCTAAATACGATAAGTTTGGTACGTCCAACTATTATCCAGAAGCGAACCACTTGCTTACCTCGATTTACCCAAATGACCTCCATCCCATGCAGAGAAGACTTGTCTGCCATTTCAGGTCCTTTTAGGGAGGGATAAACTGATATTACCATGGTAGAGGTAAACTCTTCAAAATGTCAGAAGTGAGTTCTTTTCCAGAGTCCTCGCTGGTTTCACAAAATCAATTTTGGCTTTTTTCCCCAAAACAGCATCCAGACTTTTACAATTCTTTAAAGCAGGGATGCTCGACCCTGGCACTTCAGATATTTTGGAACTGCAACACCCATGATACTCAGCCTCTCATTAGGTCAACAGAGCCTTGTGGGAAATGTAGTTCCAAAACATCTGGGTGCCAAGTATGAGCACTGCTCGTTTAAAAATATCTAAAAATATCTACCAAACCGGATAACACAACCACTTTAGAAAGAGAATTGCACATGTATAGTGTTCTTACTATAACAAACCCTTTCCTCCACCAAGATGATGAAACCTCCTTATTTAAAGTCTCAATGGATGAACTGTTCTCCTTATATATGGTCACGTTACCGCCTATCTCCAAAACACTGGGTAGCTAGGGCTTAATCGCCCATCTGGCATAATCACGCACATGTGCAACAAAGTTAGTGGATGGGGGAGGCCCCGGAGGCTTAGCTGACATCCAAGATGACAGCCACCTCCAGGTCAAGTCCGCGATCCGGTGCTGATTGGTGCCGGATCACGGACCAGCAGGTAATGGGTTAAACAGAGGCATCGCTGGAAAGGTCCTACTGTAACCTTTCCAGCGATGCCTCTCTTTTTTAAAAATTCATTGCCGATCAGGAAAGTGCCCTTTACTCTCCCAGCTGTGCCGGGGGTTGGGTGGGCACCTGAAACTGACGTCATTGCGTCCGCCGATGTTGTCAGTGTGATGGCCGGGGTCCATAAAACCGAAGGTCTGACTTCAAGGAAGTCAGACCACCACAGGACCCTGGCCAGAGAGGTAAGTACAGGTAGGGAGGGGGTTTAAAGGACAGGGTACGTCCTTGGTCCTTAAGTGACCATTTTCTCAGGACGTAACCTGTGCGTCATTGGTCCTTATGGGATTAAGCTCGGAATCGGTGCTAAATAAGTCGGATCTTATCATGGGTTTATATGGAGTCAAAATTATATATTTGTCTTGCAAAATGCATGACAACAATCTTGCAACTACCTACTCATCGGTATCTGAGGCAAGGGTCAGCAAACTTGGCAGCCTATGTTTTGGAACTTCATTTTCTACCAGGCTTAGCCAAAATTATTCCAAAACATCAGGTGGACCAAGGTTGCTGACCCCTGATCTAAGGTATGTGGCTGATGCTTAAGATAGCTATGTGTGTGTTTTTTTTGCAAAATACACCTGGAGGGCAGCGCTCAAACTTTACTAAACACAGAGGGCGGGTGCTTCTCAAGACGAAGAATACAACAAACCAGGAGGAGTGCGCACCAACTAACACATTCAAAGACTTCAACAGTAACTTAGACATTTAAAGATTTTACCAAATTTCAAGCCTTTAAAGATTCTAACAACTCTTAACCTTTTCAAGATTCCAACAGTTTTTAGCTCATTAACGATTTTTTTACCTTGTTGGTATCTTTAACCACTTCAATGCTAAGGACGCGCTCAGCGCGTCCTCAGCATTGCCCCTGGTATGCGGAGGACGCGCTGAGCGCGTCCTCGCATTGGGGTCAGCGTTCGGCCGGGTACCGGCCGATCGCTGGCCCCTCCGGTGCGGGCTGACATCCTGGATGTCAGCCCGGCATCCGGAGCAGTGGCCGCCATTGTTATGTGTCATCGCGCCCCCGCGATGACACATAATTCAGGCGCCCCCCCCGCATGTGCGGAGGAGGCGCCTGAAAGGGAGGGGGGGGAGGTCCTTCGGACCTCTCTCCCTCCCGATCGGCGGCTCACAGGGGCTTAACCCAGGCATCATTTGGAAGGGCACAGCCTGCCCTTCCAAATGATGCCTGGCATTAACCCCTGGGGAGCTGGATCGCAAATCGGCGCTGAAAAGCGCCGATTTGCGATCCTTCCCGGGAGCTGGCCGACATCTTGGATGTCGGCCAAGCTTCCGGGAACTCCCCCAGAGGACTGGCGTCATCGTGCGCAGCACGATGACGCCAGTCCTAGCATTAACCCCTAACTGCCACGAAGTGTGGAGATAGGGAGTTCCAATGAACTCCCTATCTCCCGATCCGTGGCAGTTAGGGGTTAAATTTTGATATCGTTGGATCGGCCAGAGCATGGCCGTTCCAACGATACCAAACATGAAAGTAAAAAAAAATGTAAAAAAAAAATAAAAATAAAAATAAAAATAAAAAAAATAAAAAAAAATTAAAAAAAAAAAATAAACACTTTTTTTTTTTGTTTTTTGTTTTGTTAATGCAGCAATATTGTTCCCATTTCAATTATAATGTGAACAATAATGCTGCATTAACGATTTTTGTATGCGGTGCGTTTGTTAAAAATGGTGTCATTTTCCCCAAAAAAAAATGTAACGAGACCCCATCTCTAATTTTTTTAACAAGCGCACCCCATACAAAATATAACCGCAATTGCTCGCATGTTAAAATGTGGAAAAAAACACTTTACACGCTGTAAATTATTGAAAATACATATTTTATTGCATTTTTTGTTATAATATACAAACATGACATAACGTATACATATAATAATGACATATTATGAATCTACCGAGTCTGACGGAAAGAACGATATATAATATGTCGATGTCATATACTAAAATAAGCCTTCAAAACAGGTTTAAACATGATGCGCAAAACAGGTAAAAAATGACCTCAGCACAGGGGCGGGAAAAGCCTCAGCAGCGAAAGGGTTAAAGGGTCAAAATGTGGCAAAAATCTTTAAATGTATAAGCTACTGCTGACTGAAGTCCTTGAATGTGTTAGTTGGTGTGCTCTCCTAGTTCATTGTACATATTTTTTAGAATACCACGGTTATTCACAGAGAGCCGAATTGGCTCCGAAATTGCACCGAACATTGAATTTCCCCATACGGTGCAATTTCGTGGCCATATGGCTATTCAAAAAGCTGTCAGTTCACCAAATATTGGCAACATTTTTCTTTTGAGAAAGTATTTTACCAGGAAGGATACATTGAGATTTCTCTCGTTTTCAAGTATGTCCTGGGTGGCAAGTATGTACCGTTAGGTGTCTTGCCCAAGGGCACTTACTGGAGAGGTGCTCTTGCTGGGATCGAACCCATGTCTTCGCAGGCTCTCTCCACACAGAACTGTGATGTTGCCTCTACTCCACCCACCGAAAGACGGTGATCTTTGGCCGCAGTTAACTCCCCATAGAGAAGCAATGGTTAATCTAGTCAGAGACCACCAAACAGCATCGAAATGTCAGTGAAATGCTCTGATTTCCGGAGGTTTCATTCGACAGATTTAATCAGACGAATCCCATAGGTTTCAATGTAAAAAAAAATCTCCATTTTTATTAAATATTTATTCAACTGCTTATTATTTCATTTGCAGCAAAGAGTCTCTTTATTTATTTACTTTTTTGGATTTTCTTTAGGCAGTTTTCCGGATTTTTTGGGGTGATTTTTTTTTTTCTGATTCTTTTTAAATTGCGGGTTTTTTTCTGTAATAGACCTTTTTATTATTATTCCTAAAACCTTATATATTAATTCCATGCATTTTCGGCAGTAGTTTTGTTTGCAAACAACATTTAGAAGTTATGTGCGGTCTTTTTTTTTTTTTTTTTTTTTAACCGTTCATCAATTTGTCAGCTTTTCGGCTTTTTACGGTGGCTCGTTGGCGCTCTGTTTGGCGGGTCATCAGATTTTTTCAGATTGATTCAGCGGTTTTGCTGCGGATCATCAAATGCATTCAGCGTTTTTTGTATCGATTCAGTGTTTTTTCAGCAGTTTTTCTATTATGTTTGGTGGGTTTTCTGCGTTTTTCAGATCGATTCGGCAGTTTTGCAGTGATTTTTCTGATTTCGGTGGCTTGTTCTCTGCATTTCCGCCCGCCCTCCCCATCCACCCACCCACCCAGTGCTGGTCTGAAATTTGTAGCTTACTTTCCAGCTGCTTCCACTTTGCAAATCACCCTAATTAATCCAAGGTTCTAGCCCTTCCCATGATATGTTAATCTGTATATTTGTGTTTTGTTTTTAATAGTTTGCATTTTATTACTTTGTATTTCTGAAACAACTGTAACCACTCAATGTTCTTGAACCCAGGACATACTTGAAAACGAGAGAAATCTCAATGTATCCTTCCTGGTAAAATCCTTTGCAAATAAATAAATAAATAAATAAATTTCAGGGACCCTGCGGTGAATGCTGAATTCACCGCAGGGTCGGCGAACCGGATTAGCCGAAGTGCAGGGAACGGGAGAGCACCGAAATGTCTCTCTGAATAACTCTGATAATCTGTATGAGAAATAGTTTGTGTAAAGGACAGGAGCGATTGGGATCTCAATGAATGCCATGCAAGTCACCCACCAGAACTTCTGTGGATATAAGTGGTTATACTGAGTCATGTGTCTGAATAAGCACCGATGGCTGGAAGTCCTAAATATACAACAGTTTTAGCTTAAATACAATTTAACTGTCGCTTTCTAAAGACTGAAGGCTCTGGTAAATGGGGGGCTTCCTCTTGCTTTGTCTCTAATTCCTTCCTAAATGTATGCTGTTGAGTACCTGTATTTCCAGTTTGGCCGCTGCAGAACGTTATGAGTTTAATGGACAAGAAAAAACTTTGTAACCTTGACGAATGTGTTTCAGGTTCCTTGCATCGAGGGTCTTGTCGGGGCTAACAAGTCTAATCATGCTTCTCAAGAAGACAAAGGCTTCCTAAGCAAAGTGGTCTGGAAACCAGAATCTGTCCTTAAAACTTCACGACAGCTTTTCAAAAATGTCTTTGGGTCGCCTGATCAAATTCTTAAAAAGCTGATACAGTTCTAACCTCAACATCTGAGGGTTGGGATTTAGGGGTTATTATTTCAGAGGATCTAAGGGTAAGTAGTCAATGTAATAGAGCAGCAGGAAATGCTAGCAGAATGCTTGGTTGTGTAGGGAGAGGTATTAGCAGTAGGAAAAGGGAAGTGCTCATGCCACTGTACAGAGCACTGGTGAGACTCACTTGGAGTACTGTGTGCAGTACAGGAGACCGTATCTCCAGAAGGATATAGACATCTTAGAGAGAGTTCAGAGAAGGGCTACTAAAATGGTGTATGGCTTGAAGGAGAAAAGTTACCAAGAAAGGCTTAATGATCTTAACATGTACAGCTTGGAAAAAAGACGAGACAGAGGAGATATGATAGAAACATTTAAATACGTAAAGGGAATCCACAAGGTAGAGGAAGGGAGTATATTTAAAAGGAAACAAAATAGCAAAACAAGAGGACATAGTGTTAGATTAGAGGGGCAAAGGTTTAAAAGTAACATCAGGAAGCATTATTTTACTGAGCGGGTGGTGGATACATGGAACAGTCTTCCAGTAGAAGTGGTAGAGGCCAAAACAGTAATTGAATTTAAGCAAGCATGGGATAGGCATAAGGCTATCCTAAACAAAAGCTAAATCCAGGTAAAGTATCCATGTAATTGGGCAGACTAGATGGGCCGAAAGGTTCTTATCTGCCGACATTTTTCTATGTTTCTATGTTTCTATGTAATAAAAGAGTAATTCACTAAGGAATTAATTATGGCAGAGAAATTAAAAAAATTTAGCCTAAATACTTCAGCTAAAGGAATATCAGAGAAGGAAAAATGAAACAAGTCCTGCAGTTTGGGCCCAAACATTTGCTTTCCAATGCTCTACCAGTTCTACGATTTGTGATAACCTCTTTGGGCTCCTTTAGAAAAAAAGAAAGAAACACGATGTAAGATTGTAATGACTAGAGACGACTGGTGGTGACATGCAAAATAATCGAATTTCATTTGATGTAGAAAAGAACTTCTCGACGAGAATACGGAGATGTAGTGTATGCAGCCGCCCCGCAAATGCACCTTCATAATCTTACTACATTGTATAACTCATTCTGCCGCTTTGTGCTACAATGTAACTACATGACCCACCATTGTGACATGTTAGAAGAGCTAAACTGGCCGTAGCTGGAACCTAGACGCTCCCTTCACCTTTCCAACCTGGGGCCACATTACAATCTTGTTGCTAACGTTAGCGCTCACCTGCGTGAGCATTACCGTTAGCCGCGATGTCTACCGCATATTGCAATCCAAACGCACGGGTTAAGTAACCCGTTCGCGTTTGGTACCTTGCACTTTTCAGCACGAGGATTCTGTACTTTGCGCTCCCTATACTTAACATGGGGAGCGCAAAGTGTTAATCGGTGTTAGGATTACAAAGTCCTAACGCTGATTAACGTCCGGCTCTGGTTAGTGGAAAGTTAACCAGAGCCAGGACTTGGTGTTAACGGTTAACTTCTGCAGAATCCGTTAACACCAGCAAAAAAAATTAGAAAAAGAAGCATATACTCACCTCCTGTCCCGCGGCGAGGACCGCGGCTCCGACTGCCTCCTCCGCCTGGCGGAAGCAGGGAAAGACTGGGGGGAAAAGTTCCTCAGTCTCCCCCTGCGTATCACTACGCCGACCTGCCGGATCTCGCAAGGTGAGATTCGGCAGGTCATGAGACCGCCGGCGTCTGGCTCAATGGAGTCTTATGGACTCCATCGAGTGGATGCTCGCGGCTGCGCTCAGCGCTGCCGCGAGCATCCCGGGGTGTAGTGACCACTACCAATGCAAGCAGCATTTTTTGCGCTTGAATTGTAATCCCCCGTTAAAACGGGGGCGGTAGGGAGAAAAAACTGTGCTGTGATTAAGTGAGCCTAAACGCACGTTAAAAATGCGTTTTCTCTCTACCATCCCCGTGTTTTAACGTGGGGATTGTAATTTAGCCCCTGGTGTTTAAGAGATTTTCTGGGAAGCTACCACCCTACCTGAATAGGCTGCTTCCCCCAACAGTTCCCTCCTCCTATAACCTCCGATCCAGGACCAGCACCTTACTTGCAATACCGCAATACCAGTGGCGTAGCGTGGGGGGGGGCTGGGGGGGCCGTGGCCCGGGAGCAGTTTTCTTAGGGGCGCATAATTTCAAAAGAAATTTGCGCCCCTAAAAGTTGAGGCCCGGGCTTGGGCGGCTGTTCGAATGCTCTATCGGCATTCGGACAGCCGCCCCTGGAGCTCCGTCTCCGGCATACTTACCTGCCTGAGCGGCGCAGGGAAAGTTCCTCGCTTCCGCTCTTTGAAGGACCCAAGCCGCGGTCACGTGGGAGTCCCACGTGACCGCGGCTTGGGTCCTTCAAAGAGCGGAAGTGAAGAAACTTTCCCTGCGCCGCTCAGGCAGGTAAGTATGCCGGAGACGGAGCTCCAGGGGCGGCTGTCCGAATGCCGATAGAGCATTCGAACAGCCGCCCCATGTCTGGTCTGGGGTCTGAGCTGGGGCATATCCATGAGAGCTTGGGGGGCAGTATATCCATGAGCTAGGGCAATATCCATGAGAGCTTGGGGGGCAGTATATCCACGAGCTGGGGCAGTATCTCCATGAGCTGGGGCAGTATCTCCATGAGCTGGGGCATATCTATTTGTGAGCTGGGGCAATATCCATGTGAGAGCTGGCTGGGGCAATATCCATGTGAGAGCTGGCTGGGGCAATATCCATGTGAGAGCTGGGGCATAGCCATGTGTGAGCTGGGGCAAATCCATGTGTGAGTTGGGGCAAATCCATGAGTGAGCTGGGGCAAATCCATGTGTGAGCTGGGGCAAATCCATGTGTGAGCTGGGGCAATATCCATGTGTGAGCTGGGGAAATATCCATGTGTGAGCTGGGGCAAATCCATGTGAGAGCTGGGGCAATATCCAGGTGAGAGCTGGCTGGGGCAATATCGATAACGTGTCCATAGGTTGAGGGGGGGGCGCACAATTCTTGGCTGGCCCCGGGCACTGACAACCCACGCTACGCCACTGCGCAATACAAAAAGAAAGTGGCTCGATCCTCATTTTCCTACAGAGCACCACAATTATGGAATAACCTCCCAGACACCATCAAATCTTCCCCCAGTCTAAAGTCCTTTAAGAGCTCCCTATTAACATACCTCAATACGGAATGCACCTGTCAACATGTAACATAGTGACTATATTTCCTACATGTTTATTTTCTGTTAATCTGTGTATATTTGTGTTTTGTTTTTAATATCTTGCATTTATTACTTTGTATTTCTGTAACGTCTGTAAAAATTTCAATGTTCTTGAACCCGGGACATATTTGAAAACGAGAGAAATCTCAATGTATCATAGAAACATAGAAAATGTCGGCAGATAAGAACCTTTCGGCCCATCTAGTCTTCCCAATTACATGGATACTTTACCTGGATTTATCTTTTGTTTAGGATAGCCTTATGCCTATCCCATGCCTGCTTAAATTCAATTACTGTTTTGGCCTCTACCACTTCAACTGGAAGACTGTTCCATGTATCCACCACCCTCTCAGTAAAATAATGCTTCCTGATGTTACTTTTAAACCTTTGCCCCTCTAATCTAAGACTATGTCCTCTTGTTTTGCTACTTTGTTTCCGTTTAAATATACTCCCTTCCTCTACCTTGTGGATTCCCTTTACGTATTTAAATGTTTCTATCATATCTCCTCTGTCTCGTCTTTTTTCCAAGCTGTACATGTTAAGATCATTAAGCCTTTCCTGGTAACTTTTCTCCTTCAAGCCGTACACCATTTTAGTAGCCCTTCTCTGAACTCTCTCTAAGATGTCTATATCCTTCTGGAGATACGGTCTCCAGTACTGCACACAGTACTCCAAGTGAGGTTTCACCAGTGCTCTGTACAGTGGCATGAGCACTTCCCTTTTCCTACTGCTAATACCTCTCCCTACACAACCAAGCATTCTGCCAGCATTTCCTGCTGCTCTATTACATTGACTACTTACCCTTAGATCCTCTGCAATGATAACCCCTAAATCCCAACCCTCAGATGTTGAGGTTAGGACTGTATCCTTCCTGGTAATATATTTTGCAAATAAATAAATAAACTAACATGTCCCTAAAAGGGAATTTTGATGAGAAACTGTATGAGAGCTGGAAACAGAAAATCTTTATCACTTCTCAGCCTTTTGGGTCCCACTGTGTCATAAATCACAGCTTTGTTTGAAGAAGAATCCATATTTTTTTTTAAATTATATGATACACTCAGGTCAATGAGTGTCAATCACGTGGTGATGCTAGACAGGAGAATGTACACACTGCCTTAGGAGAACGATTCTTTGGTTTCCCAGCTGCTGAAAGTGTAAGTACTGCATTTGACCTCCCAAGCAACATGGGGAACATTGTTGACAACAGTTGGAGTGCCAGTATGGAGAATTAAGGGATAATTCAAAGACTGGCGAATTTTCCACCGAACAGCGTATTTTCCCGTAGAGTACAATTTCGTGGCAATTTGCCTATTTAGAAAGCTGGGAATTTGCCAAGCGAAATGCGGTGTAATTCGCCGCAATTCAGGGAGTTCGGCGGCAGTGAAATTCCCCATAGAGAAGTAATGGTTAATCTAGTCAGAGAACGTCGAACAGCACCGAAAAGTTGGCGAAATGCCCTGATTTTCAGTGGTTTATTCAACAGGTTTTAGCAGGCGAATCCCATAGGTTTCAATGGAAAAAAAATACCCCATTTTTCTAATATATTTATTCAACCATTTACAGTATTCTTTTCATTTGCAGGAAAAGGTTTATTTAAGTTTTTCAGTGCTTCAGTTTTTTGAGAAAGTATTTTACCAGGAAGGATACATTGAGATTTCTCTCGTTTTCAAGTATGTCCTGGGCGGCGAGTATGTACCGTTAAGTGTCTTGCCCAAGGACACTTACTGGGATTCGAACCTGTGTCGCTACAGTCATAGAGCAGTGATGTCAGCCCTACTCCATCCAGCTGGTACTGACAGGTTTAAACAGGCGAATCCCATAGAATTTCAATGCGTAAAAAAAAATTCCCATTTTTATTAAAAAAATAAAATGATTGTATATTATTTTCATCTGCAGCAAAAAGTCTTTTTTAACTAATTAAATTTTTTTAGGTATTTTTATGGATTTTTCCGCAAAATTTTTGATTCCAATTTTTTTTTAATTCCGTTTTTTATTAATCCGGTAACATTCTGGTTATTAGTATTCATAAAAAATAATTTATTATTTCCATGCATTTCATGCATTTTTTAGTTTTAACCGCATTTTAAAAATTGTGTTTTTTTTGTTGGTTTTTTTACCTCTGGTCGGCGGCTGATCAGCTTTTTTCGGCAGCTGGTCGACTTTTTTCAGCAGCATTTGGCAGTCAGTTCGACGGCATTCGGCGGGTCGCCGGCTGCATTCGGTGGTTTGCAGATGTGTTCGGCGGTCTGTCAGCGGGTCGGCAGCTGCATTCGGTGGTTTGCGGATGCATTCAACAGTCTGTTCAGTGGGTCGTCGGCTGTGTTTGGCGGGTTCCCTTCGGCGCACTTCGTGACCTTGCGGTGAATGCTGAATTCACCGCCTAGTCCACGAATGACCTCAACGAAGGGCACCGAACGTGAGAGCACCGAAATTTCAGTGCTTTCTGAAGAACCCCCATAGGCTTCAAGATCTGATCCGCTATGCTTCAAGCCAACGTGCCGTCGCTATATCAGATCGCGGTGTTCGTCACCTGATGAGATTTTCTGATCCGCACCTCGTGTCCAGATGTGCTGAAACCACTGGCGTGCGCAGCCCCTTACATTAGGGTGTGCCCCCATAGAACATTTATTAACTGAAAACTTGTGTTTAGAATATTTTGGGCAAAATGCACATTTCTAATTAGAAATAACGAGCCTGTAATCAGAGATACAGGCAGTTTTTATGCTGGTCATCATAAACCAGCTAAGGCTAGGGTCAAAGGAACGCATTATTCGCAGCGACAGTCAAAAAGTGCGTCCGAACGCATTGACGTATTTTTTCACGGAATGCGTGAAAACGGTCAGACAACGCGCATTTTCGTGCGTGATTTTTTTACGGATCGTCAATAAAAAATTTTTGCGTCTGGACGTTATATAGGCTGGACAATAGCAGCGTCTGACATCTCCTAATCACGTACACACGCCGCTATACCGCCGCAGCGCACTCTGTACGACAATACTAGCGGTTTTGCGTTCTCATAAAAATGCATTCATTTTCCACTTGCGTTGCGCGGCCGGACTTCAACAGGCCAGGTTTGCAGGATATGTGAAGCACAGCACAGGTAATATGATTTGCTGCTCAGTGATTGCAATATTCAGTCTGCATTTCCTCAAGGTAAACCTTAAAATCTGGCCTGTTAGGGGGCCCTGAGGACCAGGGTTGGGGGATCACTGCTATATATGACATTTCGGTGCTCTCTGATTCGCCTCACTTCAGCGAGTCCGATTCGCTGACCCTGCAGTGAATTCAGCATTCACCACAGGGTCCCTTGAAGTGCGAACCTGCCGCCGAACGCTGCCGCCAACCCACCGCAGACCCGCCGGCCGCTGCCGCAAACCCACTGGACAGCTGCTGCAAATCCGAAGCCTGTCGCCACAAGCCTGTCACCCGTCGCCACCAACCCACCGGATAGCTTCCACAAACACACCGGATAGCATGAGTCACCGATGAGCTAACGAGCACAGTGCCGACGAGCCGCAGAAAAAAAACGACAAGCCGCCGGACCGGTAAAAAAAAAAGTGTCAAATTTGAAACGCTGTTTGCAAAAAAAGCTACTGAACGAAGTTTAACTGTCTGGCATTTACATATAAGATCCTATGAATGATAATAAAAAGGGCTGTTACAGAAAAAAGAAAATCCACTATTAAAAATAAAAACAGAGAAAAAATTTGCTGAAAAGATCCTGAAAAATGCCTAAAAGATCCTAAAAATGAAATTAATAAACTTTTTAATGAATATCAAAATAATAAACGGTTTATTAGATATTGTATAAAAATGGGAATATTTTTAACATTTGAAGCCTATGGGATTCATCTGATTAAACCTGCGGAATGAAACCACCAAACAGCAGGGCATTTCACTGACATTTATTAGAAGGTTTATTAGATATTGGCTAAAAACGGAAATATTTTTAACATTGAAACCCATGGTGTTCGCCTTAATAAACCTGCCGAATGAAACCACCGAACATCAGGACATTTCACTGACATTTATTAGAAGGTTTATTAGATATTGGCTAAAAACGGAAATATTTTTAACATTGAAACCCATGGTGTTCGCCTGAATAAACCTGCCGAATGAAACCATCGAACATCAGGACATTTCTCTGCTGTTCGGTGTCTCTGAGCAGATTATCCATTGCTTCTCTATGGGGACTCACTGCATTCGAACAGGCACTGTACTTGCTGGCAGTTCGCCAAAATTTGTGTGTGAGGCATATGAGAGAGCTCCACAGCAATAAAACTCACAGTAATGTGCGCCGTGTATCATGAGTATTCAGTGTTATATGGGTGTTACTGATTTATGAGTAAGGGTAGGTAAAAAAAAAAAAACGTAGAACTCAGGGGGGGGGGTGTACACCATGAGTTACCGCACCGGGTGACACCAACCCTAGAGTTTGTCTAAATACATAAAGGCCCAACGAATGAAAACCATGCAGTTTGTACCGGTGATTGTCTTCCAATCTCAAATCAGATGCATCTATAAGACCCCAAGATACTAGATTTGTTTTGTAATGACCTTAAAGTTGTGATGTTTAACCATATTCATATGGCCAATCCTGCTCCGCTAGCCATAGGTCTGGTCTGGTGAAATCATGGGGCATTAAGTCCTCAAACAATCTGGAGTTCCCTGATTTGTCATCACTGCCATAAGGATTTTCTCGGACGGACAGCATGTCCATTTCCACAACTGAAAACCAGTCTCATAAAAAGAGGTTACTAGGAGGAAAACCTGCCCTGGGGACATTCGTCCACACATAGCAAGATTGTCTACATACCCAAGCTCTTCGGTAAACCATTCATTTATCTAAAATCGGCAATTTTACTGAAGAACTCCTGATGATCTGTGGAAAGATCTGTTTTGGACATGCCTGGACTTGAGCTCTAGAAGTTAGAAATATTATTTGAATTTAGTTATATATATTTTCCCTTTTTAAGTAAAAATACGATGTAAATGACACATACTTGATTTTTAGATATAATATAAATTATAAACACATGCAAAGATTTATTTTATGAATAAAAAAAATCTGTTACAACATACAGCAATGTGTCTAGTTGTTATCATTGCCTTGAAGAATGCTCGTTCACCGAAACGACGGGTTACCTTGTGTTACAGGGTTATTCAAAGAGAATTGAAAAGTCACCGCACGTTCGGTGACTTTTCGTTCTCTTCAATTCGTTGCGATTTGGCGATCCCATTTCGGCGACCCTGAGGTGTATTCAGCGAGCACCATAGGGCCGTCATAGTGCAGGGAAAAGCCGCCGCAAACCCGACAAACACTCACGGCAAAACCCAGCGAACGCACACCAAAACCAGCAAAAACATCTGGATTAACCCCGCCGAACACGCCGGAGAAACCCGAGCGGCCTCCAATCACAGCGCAGAAAAAGGAAAAGGCCGACACCGCAGACGAATGGAGTGAAAGAAAAAAAACAGTTTGCTTGAATGTTTGAAAAGTGAAACACTGTTTGCAAAGAAACTACAGAACGAAAATGTCTGAAATTTACATATGAGATCCAATGAATGATAATAAAAAGGTCTGTTACATAAAAAATAAAATATGATTTTAAAAAAATAACGGAAATTTTTTTTCCCCAAAAAAATCACGATAAATGCCTAAAAGATCTATAAATAAAGAGAGATTATACTGCCGAATATTATAATCAACAGTTTATCAGATATTGAATTAAAACAGGAATATTTTTAGCATTGAAGCCTATGGGATTCGCCTGAATAAATCTGCCGCATGAAACCACCGAACAGCAGGGCAATTCGTCAACTTTTCACAGCTGTTTTGTGTTCTCTGAATAGACGAAGCATTGCTTCTCTATGGGGATTTCACTGCCCTCGAACAGGCACCGTATGTGCAGGCAATTCGCCAACATTTGCCGAACTGCCTGCTCTCTGGATAGCCGAATGGCCAGGAAAGGTAACCGAACGCTGAATTTCACTGTTCGGTTACGTTTCGGCCACAATTAGGAGCTCTTTGAATAACCCTGTAAATCTCTCTCTGTATAGGTGTAGGCAGACTTCATGCACTTTACTGCTTTGTTCTATCATTTTATTCTTTATATTTTGGTTTATTGCTGTATTTACTCACGTTTGTGGCATCTAGGTGAGGATTTCACTATTTGCATACCGGCTGTGCACTAGAACAAATTAATATGCGTATGCTGGTACCATATGCCATTAATATTTAATTTAATCAAGATTTCCGTTGCATTTCTTTGCTTGTTTATTTTTTTAATTTTGACTATAATTGTGTAATTCATTTTATTTGTTTATTTTATTTATTTATAAAGTATTTTACCAGGAATTTACAGAATTCATTTTATCATACGGTTGGGCATTTATTTTTTGAAGATTGCAATCGCTGTTGCACAAATTCAGAATAAGTACTATTTTTTGGCTGTTAAGGGTTCTGAGACATGCGAGTAATCTGGACGCTCACATTAGAAAGTGTGAATATTTTCTGGATGGACAGAGCAGGAGCCAGTTCTCCCAAAGGTTTTAAAGGTATGTGGACAACTGAGGCTGGAAAGGTCATTACTCAACTCAAAAACCTATGGGGCTGGAAGTCTCTGCCCCCTCCAGCGGGTTTATTGCTGTGATTTTTTTCCTGTGTTTGGAATTTTGCCTAATCCTTTTTTCTCCCTGCTCTCTCTCTGTGTTCTCTGATAAAACGCAAAAACGGGGCAGACTATGGCAATGTTGGATTTTAATATTGTGTACGCAGTTCGTGCTCTAAATAAAGTTTTATAAAAAGACCTCAAAAAAATGATAAAATGCAAATATGTCAAAATAAAAATACAAAAGGATAAACTGGACACATACTGGGATCGGCCGAAGTCCACCAAACGCCGTTGATCAGCCCGCCAATCGGCGCCACCGAAAAGACAATGATCCGCTGAACGCCGGAGAAAAAAGATGACGATCCATCGCACTGATAGTCGCATGCAACCGAAAACAGCCAACGATCCGCCGAATGCCACCGAACTGACTGTTGCACGCCACCGAAAAAAGCCGATCAGCCACTGAACGCCATGGAACTGTAAACAAAAAAAATAGAAAGCTGCAGGTTTTAAAAAGGTGTTTAAAATCATTAAAAATGCATTAAACTGCGTGGAAATCATAAAAAAGGTCCTATAAAAAATAATAAAAGGGTGTATTACAGAATATGAGAAGACGCCATAAAAAATGGGAATCAAACATTTTGCCTAAAAAAATCCAGAAAAATACCTAAAAATTTTCTGAAATAAAAATACTTTATGCTGAAACTGAAAAGAATAAATGGTTGAATAAAAAAAGATAATAAAACCAGTAATATCTTTTTACCTTGAATCCTGTTGGATTTGCCTGTTTAAAACCGTGGAACTGAACCAACGAAAATCTGGGTATTTTGCCAATATTTCAGAACAGTTCGGCGGTCTCTAAATACATTAACCATTACTTCTCTATGGGACGATTTTACTGCTGCCGAATTTGGCAAAATGACAGCTTTCTGAAAAGCCGAACTGCACGAAATTGCACCACTTCAATTCGGCGGCAAGTTCAGCTCTTATTGAATAACCCTTTCTGTGTATTGCCAATACTTGGATGTAATCATCATACTTTGCTTTCAAAGCTGCTCTTTTATATGGTAAATTTACTGATGCCTTTATTGTGCAAAATTGATGCTTCTTTTAATTTTAGGGTTATGGTTGTTATTAAGGTTAGTAATTAGGGCTAGGGTTACTGTTTGCACTTATTTAAGGTTACTGATACATTTAAGGGTATGGTTAACCCTAATCTTACCCTCTAGCCAAATCTGCTCTATTTTCACATAATCTTTTATGATATAAGCGTAGCAAACTGCAAGGTGTTACTGTAGGCCAGGATGAGGAATTGGGGCCTGGATCTCAAACTCTGCACGCTCAGAGATTTACTGCCTACATATACCATAATTATTCAAATGCATCAAATAGCCAAAGAATCATGGGAGGTGTAGTTCAGAAACATCTGGGGGGGGGGGTCAAAGTCTCAGATCCCTAGAATTGATTAATCACCAAACTTGTGTCAGCAAAATGTCACTAGAATGCTGCTAGTTTCCTCAGAATGTAAGTATGCAAATGTGCCTTTTTTGAGTTAAATATGACTTTTTAAACTAGCGTCTAATTTTATTCTGAAACTTTTTCGATTTGTTATTTCTAACATGACCACAGAATAGTGAGTTTACCAAGGTGAACTGAGTATTATGTGGGGTATAGGGAGAGGTTATATGGAGTAATAGGAGGGGTATAGGGAGAGGTTATATGGAGTAATAGGAGGGTTATAGGGAGAGGTTATATGGAGTAATAGGAGGGTTATAGGGAGAGGTTATATGGAGTAATAGGAGGGTTATAGGGAGAGGTTATATGGAGTAATAGGAGGGTTATAGGGAGAGGTTATATGGAGTAATAGGAGGGTTATATGGAGAGGTTATATGGAGTAATAGGAGGGTTATAGGGAGAGGTTATATGGAGTAATAGGAGGGGTATAGGGAGAGGTTATATGGAGTAATAGGAGGGTTATAGGGAGAGGTTATATGGAGTAATAGGAGGGTTATAGGGAGAGGTTATATGGAGTAATAGGGGGGTTATAGGGAGAGGTTATATGGAGTAATAGGAGGGTTATAGGGAGAGGTTATATGGAGTAATAGGGTTATAGGGAGAGGTTATATGGAGTAATAGCAGGGTTATAAGGAGAGGTTATATGGAGTAATAGGAGGGTTATAGGGAGGTTATATGGAGTAATAGGAGGGTTATAGGGAGGTTATATGGAGTAATAGGAGGGTTATAGGGAGAGGTTATATGGAGTAATAGGAGGGTTATAGGGAGGTTATATGGAGTAATAGGAGGGTTATAAGGAGAGGTTATATGAAGTAATAGGGGGGTTATAGGAGGAGTTTATATGGAGTAATAGGGGGTTATAGGGAGGGGTTATATGGAGTAATAGGGGGGTTATAAGGAGAGGTTATATGGAGTAATAGGAGGGTTATAGGGAGAGGTTATATGGAGTAATAGGAGGTTATAGGGAGAGGTTATATGGAGTAATAGGGGGTTATAGGGAGGGGTTATATGGAGTAATAGGAGGGTTATAGGGAGAGGTTATATGGAGTATTAGGAGGGTTATAGGGAGAGGTTATATGGAGTAATAGGAGGGTTATAGGGAGAGGTTATATGGAGTAATAGGAGGGTTATAGGGAGAGGTTATATGGAGTAATAGGAGGGTTATAGAGAGAGGTTATATGGAGTAATAGGAGGGTTATAGGGAGAGGTTATATGGAGTAATAGGGTGGTTACAGGGAGAGGTTATATGAAGTAATAGGGGGGTTATAGGAGGAGGTTATATGGAGTAATAGGGGGTTATAGGGAGGGGTTATATGGAGTAATAGGGGGGTTATAAGGAGAGGTTATATGGAGTAATAGGAGGGTTATAGGGAGAGGTTATATGGAGTAATAGGAGGTTATAGGGAGAGGTTATATGGAGTAATAGGGGGTTATAGGGAGGGGTTATATGGAGTAATAGGAGGTTATAGGGAGAGGTTATATGGAGTAATAGGGGGTTATAGGGAGGGGTTATATGGAGTAATAGGAGGGTTATAGGGAGAGGTTATATGGAGTAATAGGAGGGTTATAGGGAGAGGTTATATGGAGTAATAGGAGGGTTATAGGGAGAGGTTATATGGAGTAATAGGAGGGTTATAGAGAGAGGTTATATGGAGTAATAGGAGGGTTATAGGGAGAGGTTATATGGAGTAATAGGGTGGTTACAGGGAGAGGTTATATGAAGTAATAGGGGGGTTATAGGAGGAGGTTATATGGAGTAATAGGGGGTTATAGGGAGGGGTTATATGGAGTAATAGGGGGTTATAAGGAGAGGTTATATGGAGTAATAGGAGGGTTATAGGGAGAGGTTATATGGAGTAATAGGAGGTTATAGGGAGAGGTTATATGGAGTAATAGGGGGTTATAGGGAGGGGTTATATGGAGTAATAGGAGGTTATAGGGAGAGGTTATATGGAGTAATAGGGGGTTATAGGGAGGGGTTATATGGAGTAATAGGAGGGTTATAGGGAGAGGTTATATGGAGTAATAGGAGGGTTATAGGGAGAGGTTATATGGAGTAATAGGAGGGTTATAGGGAGAGGTTATATGGAGTAATAGGGGGGTTATAGGGAGAGGTTACATGGAGTAATAGGAGGGTTATAGGGAGAGGTTAAATGGAGTAATAGGAGGTTATAGGGAGAGGTTATATGGAGTAATAGGAGGTTATAGGGAGGGGTTATATGGAGTAATAGGAGGGTTATAGGGAGAGGTTATATGGAGTAATAGGAGGGTTATAGGGAGAGGTTATATGGAGTAATAGGAGGGTTATAGGGAGAGGTTATATGGAGTAATAGGAGGGTTATAGGGAGAGGTTATATGGAGTAATAGGAGGTTATAGGGAGAGGTTATATGGAGTAATAGGAGGGTTATAGGGAGAGGTTATATGGAGTAATAGGAGGTTATAGGGAGAGGTTATATGGAGTAATAGGAGGGTTATAGGGAGAGGTTATATGGAGTAATAGGAGGGTTATAGGGAGAGGTTATATGGAGTAATAGGAGGGTTATAGGGAGAGGTTATATGGAGTAATAGGAGGGTTATAGGGAGAGAGGTTATATGGAGTAATAGGAGGGTTATAGGGAGAGGTTATATGGAGTAATAGGAGGTTATAGGGAGAGGTTATATGGAGTAATAGGAGGGTTAGAGGGAGAGGTTATATGGAGTAATAGGAGGTTATAGGGAGAGGTTATATGGAGTAATAGGAGGGTTATAGGGAGGGGTTATATGGAGTAATAGGAGGGTTATAGGAGAGGTTATATGGAGTAATAGGAGGGTTATAGGGAGAGGTTATATGGAGTAATAGGAGGGTTATAGGGAGAGGTTATATGGAGTAATAGGAGGGTTATAGGGAGAGGTTATATGGAGTAATAGGGGGGTTATATGGAGAAGTTATATGAGTAATAGGAGGGTTATAGGGAGAGGTTATATGGAGTAATAGGAGGGTTACAGGGAGAGGTTATATGGAGTAATAGGAGGGTTAGAGGGAGAGGTTATATGGAGTAATAGGGGGGTATAGGGAGAGGTTAACATGGAGTAATAGGAGGGTTATAGGGAGAGGTTATATGGAGTAATAGGAGGGTTATAGGGAGAGGTTATATGGAGTAATAGGAGGGTTATAGGGAGAGGTTATATGGAGTAATAGGAGGGTTACAGGAGAGGTTATATGGAGTAATAGGAGGGTTAGAGGAGAGGTTATATGGAGTAATAGGGGGGTTATAGGGAGAGGTTACATGGAGTAATAGGAGGGTTATAGGGAGAGGTTATATGGAGTAATAGGAGGGTTATAGGGAGAGGTTATATGGAGTAATAGGAGGTTATAGGGAGAGGTTATATGGAGTAATAGGAGGTTATAGGGAGAGGTTATATGGAGTAATAGGAGGGTTATAGGGAGAGGTTATATGGAGTAATAGGAGGGTTATAGGGAGAGGTTATATGGAGTAATAGGAGGGTTATAGGGAGGTTATATGGAGTAATAGGAGGTTATAGGGAGAGGTTATATGGAGTAATAGGAGGGTTATAGGGAGAGGTTATATGGAGTAATAGGAGGGTTATAGGGAGAGGTTATATGGAGTAATAGGAGGGTTATAGGGAGAGGTTATATGGAGTAATAGGAGGTTATAGGGAGAGGTTATATGGAGTAATAGGAGGGTTATAGGGAGAGGTTATATGGAGTAATAGGAGGGTTAGAGGGAGAGGTTATATGGAGTAATAGGAGGTTATAGGGAGAGGTTATATGGAGTAATAGGAGGGTTATAGGGAGGGGTTATATGGAGTAATAGGAGGGTTATAGGGAGAGGTTATATGGAGTAATAGGAGGGTTATAGGGAGAGGTTATATGGTAGAGTAATAGGAGGGTTATAGGGAGAGGTTATATGGAGTAATAGGAGGGTTATAGGGAGAGGTTATATGGAGTAATAGGAGGGTTAGGGAGAGGTTATATGGAGTAATAGGAGGGTTAGAGGGAGAGGTTATATGGAGTATAGGAGGTTATAGGGAGAGGTTATATGGAGTAATAGGAGGGTTATAGGGAGAGGTTTATATTGGAGTAATAGGAGGGTTATAGGGAGAGGTTATATGGAGTAATAGGAGGGTTATAGGGAGAGGTTATATGGAGTAATAGGAGGGTTATAGGGAGAGGTTATATGGAGTAATAGGAGGGTTATAGGGAGAGGTTATATGGAGTAATAGGAGGGTTATAGGGAGAGGTTATATGGAGTAATAGGAGGGTGTGACGGAACGGCCGCCACAGGATTTATTTAGTTTAATTTCATTCTTATTTTGTTATATTTCGTTTACCCTTTATTTATAGAAACTAATTTCCTTTGGTAGATTTAATGTAAAACTGTTGCTAGACTTCTAATTAATCATGTTTTTCCCCTGCACCATCCTGCTAGTTTATGCTCAGTTATATTGTGTGGTTTTAAATGTATTGTCAATCGCTCATTTTTAGTTTTAAATAGACTTATATATCTTTAGTTAAATGTGGTTTTTAAAAACCCTACCTGCCACTAGTGTCAAATGCTTTCCTTTGTATAGAATATACAATAGGTTTGAGTGGCTTGTGGATTGTGCAAATGTGCTTTCTGTTTGGATATCTGTTATCTGTTTACCGGTTCTGAAGGGTTGGGAGTCACATTGTCTCAGCCACCCACTATCTGATTCCTTTTACAATGGGTTATGTAAATCACTGTATGTGGTCACTGTGAGGTCAAGACTACATCTGCATACAACTAGTGGACCCAAGTGAAGACTGAGAGGACCTGAGAGAAGCCTGCAATGGTCTTGGAACCAACCAATCAGAACCTGGGCTATGGCTAGCCCCTGTGCAGAATTCACTCCAGGGGTCTGGGGGCGGGCATGGGAGAGAACAATGGGACTGTACCATATAAAAGGACCGTGTATGTTCTGTTTTTCATTAAACTCATTCCTGTTTGAACCTTTACTCTTGCCTCGGCTAGTAATTGGGGATAACAGGGCTTGGGGAACCGCGACGCTGCAAGGACCGTGGAAAGAAACGCTGGACCACCGCTGAATCCCCACCGCCCGCTACCCCTGACTCTACACCCCCAGACCAGCTCGGCGCTGACGGCGGATCTACCCGGGCAGGGTAGCGGGGATCCGCTACATTGGCTGGCAGCGCTGGGATCCGGCTGAGACCAGACAAGCAGGGGGAGATACAGCCGCTGGCTTGACCCCGGTCTCAGCCACCGCGACACGCCGAGCGTCTGGAGTAGACATCATCCGGGGGGAGAATCTGAGACCAGCCCAGCAGGGGGAGATACAGCCGCCGGCTTGACCCCGGTCTCAGACACCCGGGGATTCGAGAGATTGCTACATCGTCCTACAGCCGTTCACCCCGTATTGCTCAGCGCTACGACGGCTGGAAGCGCACGGTCCTCAAGGAACTTCTCAAGGAACTTCTCAAGGAACTTCTCAAGGAACTTCTCCAGGGATAAAGCGGTCAGCGGTAAGCCAAAGGCTGCCCTCACCAAGGACCTGATGGAGGACGAACAGGCAAGTCTGGCCCTCCACGAGGACTCAGAATCCACAGAATGGCGCAGGGAGGTACAACGGAAGCTGGCCCTGTTCGGAGCCAACCCCCCGGCGGAGGTGATCGCTATCGTTGTGGCAGGGGTCAATCAGCTCAGAGTGACCGAGTTGTGGTACCAGCTCGGGGAATCTACAGCGTCCCAGGAGATACTCCCTGCAGTCGTGGAAGAGGAGTTCTGGGACCAAGGAATGGAAGTGCCTGACCAGCACAGTGATCCAGGTTTCAGCCAGGAGGTGTTGTGGCATAATGACTCGGCACGGCAGCAGCTCTGGAGGGACGTCCTACAGCTTGAACAGGACTACCTTGGAAAGATTCTTCCTACCTTGGTGAGAAATACTGGAGACTGTGGGACCTGCGGGTGCCATTCCTAGGAGTGCAACCCCAGGTAGAAAGACTGTCCCCTGGAGAACCTGATCCAGACGAGCTATGGCTGGAGGACGGGTACCGGGCACTGGAATGGTATGCTGCCAACCTGTGTCCAAAGTTGGAGAGGAAAGATCCTATGGAGGGCTATGACTACGGCGGCCCAGGATTAATATTTGACGCTCTCCATGACAACCCCTCCTTTGGCAGTACAGCTAAACTGAGATGGGAAGAGATCCGGGACTTTCGGGAAAGCGAGCACCTTGACGACCTCGGGCTGAGCAGTGATCTGGA
>CM019074.1:25827884-25849076 GCA_009667805.1 Leptobrachium leishanense | reverse complement strand
GAATCTGAGAGACCAGCCCAGCAGGGGGAGATACAGCCGCCGGCATGAGACCCCGGTCTCAGACACCCGGGGATTCGAAGAGATTGCTACATCGTCCTACAGCCGTTCACCCGTATTGCTCAGCTACGACGGCTGGAAGCGCACGGTCCTCAAGGAACTTCTCAAGGAACTTCTCAAGGAACTTCTCAAGGAACTTCTCCAGGGATAAAGCGTCAGCGGTAAGCCAAAGGCTGCCCTCACCAAGGACCTGATGGAGGACGAACAGGCAAGTCTGGCCCTCCACGAGGACTCAGAATCCACAGAATGGCGCAGGGAGGTACAACGGAAGCTGGCCCTGTTCGGAGCCAACCCCCCGGCGGAGGTGATCGCTTATCGTTGTGGCAGGGGTCAATCAGCTCAGAGTGACCGAGTTGTGGTACCAGCTCGGGGAATCTACAGCGTCCCAGGAGATACTCCCTGCAGTCGTGGAAGAGGAGTTCTGGGACCAAGGAATGGAAGTGCCTGACCAGCACAGTGATCCAGGTTTTCAGCCAGGAGTGTGTTGTGGCATAATGACTCGGCACGGCAGAGCTCTGGAGGGACGTCCTACAGCTTGAACAGGACTACCTTGGAAAGATTCTTCCTACCTTGGGTGAGAAATACTGGAGACTGTGGGACCTGCGGGTGCCATTCCTAGGAGTGCAACCCCAGGTAGAAAGACTGTCCACCTGGAGAACCTGATCCAGACGGAGCTATGGCTGGAGGACGGGTACCGGGCACTGGAATGGTATGCTGCCAACCTGTGTCCAAAGTTGGAGAGGAAAGATCCTATGGAGGGCTATGACTACGGCGGCCCAGGATTAATATTTGACGCTCTCCATGACAACCCCTCCTTTGGCAGTACAGCTAAACTGAGATGGGAAGAGATCCGGGACTTTCGGGAAAGCGAGCACCTTGACGACCTCGGGCTGAGCAGTGATCTGGACTGGCTAGCCACTCAAGAGTGGGAGCTGCAGCAGGGATACAGGAGATTGTTTGAGGACGCTCCCCCGCTCGCTCTTACCCCGATGGACATGGCAGAAGAGCTGCCAACAGAACCCGGTGATGCCAACCTACTTGCAGGATCTTCTGCTGGTTTGGAGCACCAGGGTGAGGAGGCAGGCGGCCCCTCTCCCCAGCTGCAGAACGCATCCCAGGCCTCAACTGCTACAGAGGAGGTGACTATTCTGCAGCTGCAGCGCAGCATGTTGTCCGGGGAAAAGACAGAGGACTCAGCAAGTACCGTACCTGCAGCAGAGCAGAGTGACCAAGTGCTTCGGACACCTACCAAGGTCAGTGGAAGTGCACCAGTGGATGGGACTGCGGTCTCCACCAACGAGAGCCGTCAGGACAGCGGTCCACTGTGGAAAGAGGAGAACTGGAAGACAATGGGTGAGATTGAGGCCCACCCAGGCAGATGGCCAGAGGGCTCACCAGGAGACCCAGAGTCCCAATGGAGTGCTCCTGCTCAGGGACGGATGGAGGAGCTAGCGACAATGTCATGGCCCGCCAAGGAAGAGGCTGCGGTCCTTTCCACGGAGCCCAGGAGATGTGGGGCAGTTTGCCCAGATTCACTGCTTGCATCAGCAGGCACTTCAGCGCGTGAAGAGGACAATTTATGTAT
This sequence comes from Leptobrachium leishanense, assembly GCA_009667805.1. Classification (NCBI taxonomy): domain Eukaryota; kingdom Metazoa; phylum Chordata; class Amphibia; order Anura; family Megophryidae; genus Leptobrachium; species Leptobrachium leishanense. The sequence continues at coordinate 25,847,434 of CM019074.1, read as the reverse complement.
GGGGGAGCGGTTCTCCAACCCAGCAGCAGAGCTGGCATTGGGACAGAGGTCGGCTACCCTCTGCCCCCAGCTGGAGGCTCCAGAAACCGGGGAGAATATCGGGTGCCAGACGAGGGAGGGGGAGACTAAGGCCCCCCCGTGCAAATTGCTGGCATACCCGGCAGGGAATCCCGAACCCCAACCCCAACCAAGCGCTCCTACCCAAGTATGGATAGAGGAGCGGGGGACAGTGGACATGCTACGGCCCGCTGTGAAAGAGGCTACGGTCCATTCCACAGTGCCCGAGAAGTGCAGGTCAGCTAGCCCGGGGCCCTGGCTGGTGGCGTCAGGGATCCAGGATAGCCATTCATACATGGGGGAGCGGCCCCCCACTTCAGCGGAAAAAGGAGAACTACCTTCTCACCGAGGAGCCCCAGGGACTGACCATCCGCTCCTCTCCAGAACTACAGACCAAGCTACTGGCCTCCACTGCTACGCAGGAGGCAGAGAGACTACAACTCCAGCACAGCATGCCATCTGGGCCGGAGAAAGCATCAGACTGGGCAAGTACAGTTCGTCAGGAGCTATCAGCAGAACGCAGTGCCTGTGATGGTGCACCACATTACGAGTTCCAGGGTGGGGAGTCAGTCGGTCTCCTTCCACCACAGCAGCGGCTACCCCAGGTAGAGAGTACTGGCGGTACCTCTCCCCAGCGACAGGTAATAATCCCGGAAGGGGAGATGGCAGGTCTCGCTCCCCAACGTTTTGAGCACCAGCGTGAGGGTGGAGGTGTCCCCTGTGCCAAGCAACGGCGTGCTGCTGCTCCTGTTCCCCAGGATGTGGGAGACTCCCATTGTGGAATTGTTGATGGTGCTGGGATTTGCAACTGGGTGACCCCGAGACGCTGGGCAGACGGCCCAGATCCACAACCACTTTTTCTGGAGACACCGGTCACCCCATCTCCCACCCAGCTTTTGACTGAGGCACCAGGAAAGGGTGCTATCGGCCCGTTTTTCCCGCGGCTGACTGCGGCACCGGGAGAAGGTACAGGCGGTACCGCCCCCAGTGGGTCATTACCCCCAGGAAATGGTGTCAGCAAGGCTGCCCACCAGCGAGGGGCTAGGAGACCAGGAAGAGAAAAAGCCCTCAACGTCCCACCAGGGCCGGTTGTTTCCCCATGGCAGGGTACCAGCCTTGGGTGTCGGTATGGTCCGTCGGATACCGGTCCAAAACCAAGGGGGCAGTTGGAGAAGCCCGGGGGCCAGCCTCCTCCCTACGGACTATGGACCGAAAGACTATCGGGGGTTGGCAAAGCATTGCCCCAGCAACCCAAACTTGAGACGTTTTAAAGACACTTACACCTGGACATCCCCAGGCGGACCCGTAGAGGGTCTCACCGGGTCTGCCATCATGGGACTGGGAGAGCTATGTGACGGAACGGCCGCCACAGGATTTATTTAGTTTAATTTTCATTCTTATGTTATATTTCGTTTACCCTTTATTTATAGAAACTAATTTCCTTTGGTAGATTTAATGTAAAACTGTTGCTAGACTTCTAATTAATCATGTTTTTCCCCTGCACCATCCTGCTAGTTTATGCTCAGTTATATTGTGTGGTTTTAAATGTATTGTCAATCGCTCATTTTTAGTTTTAAATAGACTTATATTTCTTTAGTTAAATGTGGTTTTTCAAAAACCCTACCTGCCACTAGTGTCAAATGCTTTCCTTTGTATAGAATATACAATAGGTTTGAGTGGCTTGTGGATTGTGCAAATGTGCTTTCTGTTTGGATATCTGTTATCTGTTTACCGGTTCTGAAGGGTTGGGAGTCACATTGTCTCAGCCACCCGCTATCTGATTCCCTTTACAATGGGTTATGTAAATCACTGTATGTGATCACTGTGAGGTCAAGACTTCATCTACATACAACCAGTGGACCCAAGTGAAGACTTGGAGGACCTGAGAGAAGCCTGCAATGGTCTTGGAACCAACCAATCAGAACCTGGGCTATGGCTAGCCCCTGTGCAGAATTCACTCCAGGGGTCTGGGGGCGGGCATGGGAGAGAACAATGGGACTGTACCATATAAAAGGACCGTGTATGTTCTGTTTTTCATTAAACTCATTCCTGTTTGAACCTTTACTCTTGCCTCGGCTAGTAATTGGGGATAACAGGGCTTGGGGAACCGCGACGCTGCAAGGACCGTGGAAAGAAACGCTGGACCACCGCCGAATCCCCACCGCCCACTACCCCTGACTCTACACCCCCAGACCAGCTCGGCGCTGACGGCGGATCTACCCGGGCAGGGTAGCGGGGATCCGCTACAGGAGGGTTATAGGGAGAGGTTATATGGAGTAATAGGAGGATTATAGGGAGAGGTTATATGGAGTAATAGGAGGGTTATAGGGAGAGGTTATATGGAGTAATAGGAGGGTTATAGGGAGAGGTTATATGGAGTAATAGGAGGGTTATAGGGAGAGGTTATATGGAGTAATAGGAGGGTTATAGGGAGAGGTTATATGGAGTAATAGGAGGGTTATAAGGAGAGGTTATATGGAGTAATAGGAGGGTTATAGGGAGAGGTTATGTGGAGTAATAGGAGGGTGATAGGGAGAGGTTATATGGAGTAATGGGAGGGTTATAGGGACCGGTTATATGGAGTAATAGGAGGGTTAAATGGAGAGGTTATATAGAGTAATAGGAGGGTTATAGGGAGTGGTTATATGGAGTAATACGAGGGTTATAGGGAGAGGTTATATGGAGTAATAGGAGGGTTATAGGGAGAGGTTATATGGAGTAATAGGAGGGTTATATGGAGTAATAGGAGGGTTATAGGGAGAGGTTATATGGGGTAATAGGAGGGTTATAGGGAGAGGTTATATGGGGTAATAGGAGGGTTATAGGGAGAGGTTATATGTAGTAATAGGAGGGTTATAGGGAGAGGTTATATGGAGTAATAGGAGGGTTATAGGGAGAGGTTATATGGAGTAATAGGAGGGTTATAGGTAGAGGTTATATGGAGTAATAGGAGGGCTATAGGGAGAGGTTATATGGAGTAATAGGAGGGTTATAGGGAGAGGTTATATGGAGTAATAGGAGGGTTACAGAGAGAGGTTATATGGAGTAATAGGAGGGTTATAGAGAGAGGTTATATGGAGTAATAGGAGGGTTATAGGGAGAGGTTATATGGAGTAATAGGAGGGTTATAGAGAGAGGTTATATGGAGTAATAGGAGGGTTATAGGGAGAGGTTATATGGAGTAATAGGAGGGTTATAAGGAGAGGTTATATGGAGTAATAGGAGGGTTATAGGGAGAGGTTATATGGGGTAAAAGGAGGGTTATAGGGAGAGGTTATATGTAGTAATAGGAGGGTTATAGGGAGAGGTTATATGGAGTAATAGGAGGGTTATAGAGAGAGGTTATATGGAGTAATAGGAGGGTTACAGAGAGAGGTTATATGGAGTATTAGGAGGGTTATAGAGAGAGGTTATATGGAGTAATAGGAGGGTTATAGGGAGAGGTTATATGGAGTAATAGGAGGGTTATAGGGAGAGGTTATATGGAGTAATAGGAGGGTTATAGGGAGAGGTTATATGGAGTAATAGGAGGGTTATAGGGAGAGGTTATATGGAGTAATAGGAGGGTTATAGGGAGAGGTTATATGGAGTAATAGGAGGGTTATAGGGAGAGGTTATATGGAGTAATAGGAGGGTTATAAGGAGAGGTTATATGGAGTAATAGGAGGGTTATAGGGAGAGGTTATATGGTGTAATAGGAGGGCTATAGGGAGAGGTTATATGGAGTAATAGGGGGGTTATAGGGAGAGGTTATATGGAGTAATAGGAGGGTTATAGGGAGAGGTTATATGGAGTAATAGGAGGGTTATAGAGAGAGGTTATATGGAGTAATAGGAGGGTTATAGGGAGAGGTTATATGGAGTAATAGGAGGGTTATAAGGAGAGGTTATATGGAGTAATAGGAGGGTTATAGGGAGAGGTTATATGGGGTAATAGGAGGGTTATAGGGAGAGGTTATATGGAGTAATAGGAGGGTTATAGGGAGAGGTTATATGTAGTAATAGGAGGGTTATAGGGAGAGGTTATATGGAGTAATAGGAGGGTTATAGAGAGAGGTTATATGGAGTAATAGGAGGGTTACAGAGAGAGGTTATATGGAGTAATAGGAGGGTTATAGGGAGAGGTTATATGGAGTAGGAGGGTTATAGGGAGAGGTTATATGGAGTAATAGGAGGGTTATAGGGAGAGGTTATATGGAGTAATAGGAGGGTTATAGGGAGAGGTTATATGGAGTAATAGGAGTTATAGGGAGAGGTTATATGGAGTAATAGGAGGGTTATAGGAGAGGTTATATGGAGTAATAGGAGGGTTATAGGGAGAGGTTATATGGAGTAATAGGAGGGTTATAGGGAGAGGTTATATGGAGTAATAGGAGGTTATAGGAGAGGTTATATGGAGTAATAGGAGGGTTATAAGGAGAGGTTATATGGAGTAATAGGAGGGTTATATGGAGTAATAGGAGGGTTATAGGGAGAGGTTATATGGTGTAATAGGAGGGTTATAGGGAGAGGTTATATGGAGTAATAGGAGGGTTATAGGGAGAGGTTATATGGAGTAATAGGAGGGTTATAGGGAGAGGTTATATGGAGTAATAGGAGGGTTATAGGGAGATTATATGGTGTAATAGGAGGGTTATAGGGAGAGGTTATATGGAGTAATAGGGGGGTTTAGGGAGGAGTATATGGAGTAATAGGAGGGTTATAGGGAGAGGTTATATGGAGTAATAGGAGGGTTATAGGGAGAGGTTATATGGAGTTATAGGAGGGTTATAGGGAGAGGTTATATGGAGTAATGGGAGGGTTATAGGGAGAGGTTACATGGAGTAATAGGAGGGTTATAGGGAGAGGTTATATGGAGTAATAGGAGGGTTATAGGGAGAGGTTATATGGAGTAATAGGAGGGTTATAGGGAGAGGTTATATGGAGTAATAGGAGGGTTATAGGGAGAGGTTATATGGAGTAATAGGAGGGTTATATGGAGAGGTTATATGGAGTAATAGGAGGGTTATAGGGAGAGGTTATATGGGGTAATAGGAGGGTTATAGGGAGAGGTTATATGGGGTAATAGGAGGGTAATAGGGAGAGGTTATATGGGGTAATAGGAGGGTTATATTGAGGAAAAGGAGGAGTTATATGGCATTGTAACGGAAGTTCTGAAACTATATATTGTTGAATCAGTAATACTTTCAGGAAGCATTTCATATTCTAGTATAAAGGGAGGAGTGAATCCTTGAGATCCCACGTTGTCTTTTACAGAAGTTGGGCGTCTGTGTACACAGCCTGGGGCTCCAGTTAAAAAAAAAGCAGAAAAGCTTAATAATTTGTCCACATGGCAGTGGAATGCTGAATGCTGAGGCAAGAAATACATGGGTTAAACTTGCCTGCAGGAGGATTCCTTACTGATGTGAATTCCAGCCTCTTTCTTTGCACCTCCATCTCTCTGATTCTCTCTCCAGTGACATAATGCTGGATATCTGAGCTCTATTCTCTCTGCCTGAAAGAAGAAGCAGTGATACAAAGTTACAAAGACCTAACATGTGTTACTTATTAAAAAAATGGTAATTTAATATAATAAAAATTATTTGTTTAATATCTGACCTGCGATCCTTTTTCTAAATAGAACATAAATATCTTCCATTTAATCCACGTAGAAGTGGGTGCAATGTGATTATCACCCGTTCCAAGTGAATATATAAGGAATATTTTAATTTCGTAAACAAAAGAAACCTGCGCAGCATACGGAATCCTTTTGGCACTTATTTAATAGCGAATTCTGTAACGCAAAAAAAAATTAAATAAATATAATTGAAATTCGAGATGTGCTCTGCGTCTGAAGCTTTTAAGCTTTTTTTTTCTTTTCTTTTCTTGAATTCACTGAAAACCTCAGTAAACGATGTCGGCTCATTTCATCCAAAATACTTAAAATGAGGAAAAGAAAATATTCGTCTCTTGCTATTTGATAAATGTCACACAGAGATGTATATTTGTGTCTGTGAATACACATATAAGATTCTTAAAAGGATACTGACAGGGATATTCAAAGAGAATCGAAAAGTCACCGCACGTTCGGTGACTTTTCGTTCTCCTCAATTCGGTTCGATTTGGCGATCCCATTTCGGCGACCCCGCGGTGTATTCAGCCAGCACCACAGGGTCCCCGAATTTATTTATTTATTTATTTATAAAGGATTTCACCAGGAAGGATACATTGAGATTTCTCTCGTTTTCAAGTATGTCCTGGGTTCAAGAACATTGACTTGTTACAGTCGTTACAGTAATACAAAGTAATAAAATGCAAGATATTAAAAAAACACAACACAAATATACAGATTAATATAAAATAAATATGTAGGAAATAGTCATTATGTTACATGTTTACAGGTGCATTCCGTATTGAGGTATGTTAATAGGGAGCTCTTGAGTGACTTTAGACTGGGGCAAGATTTGATGGCGTATTGCAGGGAAAAGTCGCAGCAAACCCGCCGAAAACTCACCACAAAACCCGACGAAGGCACACCGAAAACTCGCAAAAACATCTGGATTAACCCCGCCGAACACGCCGGAGAAACCCGAATAGGAGCCGATCACAGCGTAGAGCAGCCGCCGGAAAAAGCCGACACCGCAGACGAATGGAGTGAGAAAAAAAAAAAACAGTTGGCTTGAATGTTTGAAAAGGGAAACGATGTTTGCAAAGAAACTACTGAGCGAAAATGTATGAAATTTACATATAAGATCCAATGGATGATAATAAAAAGGGCGGTTACAGAAAAAAGAACAAAAGTTTTAAGGAAAAATTTAAAGATCGGAAAAACTGTTTTTTGAAAAAAATCCCCAAAAAATGCTTGAAAGATCCTAAAAAATCTATAAATAAAGAGACTTTTTACTGCAGAATATTATAATCAACGGTTTATTAGATATTGAATTAAAACGGGAATATTTTTAACTTTGAGGCCTATGGGATTCGCCTGAATAAGGCTGGGGTCAGACCAGCACACTTTTAACGTGCGTTCTGGCGCACATAATTACGGCCGCACTAGCAGCAGATGACGGGCAATGACGGCCAATATACGATGTACGGCCGCACAAAAGTCCGGCCGTGCAACGCAAGTGGAAAACGAACGCATTTTTTCGAGAACGCCGAACCGCTAGTACGGACGTACAGAGTGCGCAGCTGCGGCATAGCGGCGTGTGTGCGTGATTAGGAAATGTCAGACACTGCTAATGTCCAGCCTACATAACGTCCAGACGCAAAAAGAGTTTTATTGACGCACGAAAAATGCGCATCGTATGACCGTTTTCGCGCACTCCGTGAAAAAATACGTCAATTCGTTCGGACGCACTTTTTTACGTTCGCGTGTAAAAATGCTTTCGTTTGACCCTAGCCTAAATCTGCCGAATGAAACCACCGAATGGCAGGGCATTTCGGCAACTTTTCACTGCTGGTTTGTGTTCTCTGAATAGACGAAGCATTGCTTCTCTATGGGGATTTCACTGCCCTCGAACAGGCACCGAACAGGCACCGTATGTGCAGGCAATTCGCCAGGATTTGGCGAACTGCCTGCTCTCTGAATAGCCGAATGGCCAGGAAAGGTAACCGTACGCTGAATTTCAGCGTTCGGTTCCCTTTCGGCAGCCATTCGGATCTCTTTGAATAACCCTGTAATTTGAAATATAGAGTTCCTTTTTGTTGCTCTTAACCCTTTCCTGCAGCAGGGCGTATCATGCCGTCCATGCGGCGGGTGGGCATTGAAGCCACAGGGGGTACTAGTACGCCCAGTGGACTTTAATGGGCCAGGACCGCCCCGCCCACCAACTGGCACGCGCTTCACTTGCTGCTGCGGAATGACTTGAAATACGTCCGCCCCCTGCAGCCATTGACGCGCCACGTGCAGTTGACGCGTGTTAGCGCACCGAAGGAGAGGCTCGCCACAGCACATGGAAGTGGAGCATACTAGCAGGAGGAGATAACCCCTCTTGCCAGGCACCACCCGCCTGCTTTAAGGGTTTAAATAATTGGGCAGATGCTGCTGACATCCTCTGCCCAATTTTTTTTTTTTTTTTTTTGACTTTACTCACCTTTTGTTCCTCGTCGCAAGCAGATCCTCCTCTTCAGCTCAAGGATTCCTGATCCCAGAAGTCCCTGCAGCCATCTAATGCAATTCGCGCTCCTACACAACTTGTGTAGAGTGGAAACCGCAAATTGCACACCACTACGCGCTTGCACACAAGTTCCGCAGCGCCTGCGCATTGCAATAGATCGGAGCTGTGAGAGCATGCACAGACCCGATTCATCGCTGTCTCAGAAAGTGACACCGGCACTCTCTCTCTGTGCTGACGTCGCTAGTGACCCAACTGGTGACCAGCAGCTGGGAAATTCTAAATCCCAGCTGCTGGTGACGTTGGGTGGAGCAGAGGAAACTCCTCCACTTCACCCTGCATTTTCACCTGATCCGGGAAGCAGGGGGAGGGTAGAAGGAGGGCGCTCCTCACATCCTGACCATTTAATAGCAATAAAGTGGTCAGGATTAATAGTGTTTCCCTTTAAATAATATGTTTTTCCATTTTTTTTAACGTTCTTTTCTAAAAATTGAAAGCATGAAATGGATTATATAGGTAAGGATTGCCGTTTTTTGATCCCCCCTCCCAAATTACCACTTTGACCTGCAAGTAGTACGAGGAAAGAAGCTGAGGATTATCCAAAAAACTGCATACTTTAATTTGTTTTCCTAAAATAAACTCTGCTGTTTTTTTGCCTCTTGCCGGAGTAGAACAAGCTGTTCCAGCATTGCTCATTGTCCTTGTCTTGAGCTGGCATTCGGCAAAGTATCTGATGTAAATATGGGATTTTTAGGTGGGTTTAGATTTGTGTGTTATGTGATTGTGCACAAGCAAAATCACTTAACACCAGGGTTTGAAAGTCAAACCTGAATAACGTCAGACACAGATGGAGAGCGGGCTGATTGTAAGAGTGCATTCTCCAACTGCTTCGGGCACATTAACGTCTCTCATACATAGTATAGGAGATGTTGATGTACAGTAACCTGGCGATACATACAAAATGCAAACAGAACTTGCGTCTCGGAAGGAAAAGGATAGGTTTGTGCACCGATTTTTTTTTCGGTTCGATTTGGTTAGATTTTTCGGATTTTTAAACTTTTCGATTCAGCTCATTTCAACCGATTTCTGTTTCGATTCGGTTCGGCTCGATTCGTTTTTCGTGTACTTTTTTTCGGAATATCGACCATTTTTCGTATTTTCGTGTCACTTAGCTCGTTTTTTGTATCGACTTTTCGTGATTTCGGAAATTTTCGTTTTTCGGAATTGTACATGTTTTCGGAATTCTGACCATTTTTCGTATTTTCGCGTCACTTAGCTCGTTTTTTGTATCGACTTTTCGTGATTTCGGAAATTTTCGTTTTTCGGAACATCTGTTCTCCTCGTTTCAAAGCAATAAATTTCGATTTGACACATTTCAAGTCCATTCGAAAATTCCGAAAATATTTCGTTTCGGCTCGGAAAACTTTTCGGATCTGCCATTTTCGGATCTAAAAATTTTCGGAAATTCGGCCGCATCCGAAAACATGATTCGGGAAATTTCGTGAAAATTCCGAAATTCCGAAACCCGAAACGCACATCCCTAGAAAAGGACAAGTTAAAATTAAGCACAGTGCTCAGGCCGTTATGCTCTACGCTTGGGCGCTGTACTTTGCGGCCAGGTTGTGATCTAGCCCCAGGTGTTAAGTGATTTTTCTTTTACAAAATCACTTAGCACTTTAAGATAGCTTACGTCAAAAATTTAAAATTTACCTTTGACCCCCACAGGGAGAAAGAATGGTGCAATCTACCACCTCCTACCACATCCTCCGTCATATGCTGAATAGCAAGCACTGGGTGCGAAACTTAACCCGTTCCAGCCAGGTGGGTGATGCCCAGCATGAGGGTCTTAACACCAGCGGGTGTTACCTCTTTAGGTCAGCAGTCCTGCGACCGCCAATGATGTGTGCCAGCCAGCCAGGGAGGAAGGGTGAGAGGTTGGCCATAGATGCCAGCAGGGCACGCTATACGATTCCATGGCGTTCAGTCCCACCCGCCGCAGGGGCAACATAGCAGGCCCCATGGCGTGGAAGGATTAAACAGCTATTAACAGCTGTATTCTGACTTTTCCGCTGTATTAGCGACTCGAGTTGGAAAATTTTGGAGCCGCTCTTAGATACCAGAAGTGACTGTAGTGGTTGTCTCTGGTTTTGGCTCCTAGAGTCCAAGTGCGACCTTGTGAGAGCTTACATATGTGGGTTGCGCAGGAGCCACAGAAGGGCACACAGAACTATTTGTTAATAGTGTTCCATTGCATCCAGTGAACAGTGACATTCTCTGCACTGTGGGTTCAGTACTAAATATATTTTTGAACCTTTATTGAAGTGTTAAGTGAGTTTGCATTCACAAAATCACTTAACACCAGGCTCGGAGAGACAGTATTCTTTGCATAATATGGTCTTGAGCCAAGAACTGAGAGCTACGTTGGAATATCTGTTCCTGTGTTGAGCTGAATAGTATGGAGCTGCTATTGACAGTCGGCGTAGCAGCTTGAGCCGTTAGCTTATTGCCTTGGTTGGAATTGGGCCCTAAAACATTGACCAATCAATTTCTGTTTTTGGAAACTATTGGTTACAGTTATAGATATATTCTGGATCATCCTTCAAGGTGAAGCTGTAAACTTTGAAATATACATTAATTTCCCAGGGAAAACAGAAAGAATAAACAATGTTATTATTATTATCCTTTATTTTTATGATGTCACAAATTCAGCAGAGTATTACGAGATCAGTGATACATTAGAATACCACACATGGATGATATGACCTGATTCGGGAGATCCTGTTCCCAAGGGAACTTACAATCTATGAGATGTACAAGTATTTTTTTTCATTATAGATCGTAAATGAATGAAAGGAAATTAATAAGAGTTTCAGGAAATGTACCTCCTCTTATGTTGAGTGCATTGCATTAAAGCAAGTGCTGGAAGAAACCACTAGGTTCCAACACACATAGTGCAGGAGGGGTGGGGTCGCACTGTATCAATGCATGTCTTAAACAGGAGTTAAAAGTTCAGTGCTATCCACATACTTCTAAACAAATTACCAGGTTATTATACAGAGATGATGTCATGTATAAAGAAGCAAATGTACAGAAATTGACATTACACATACACTACTACTCATGACACCGCTTCATTCTACCTACACATACCCTGCTACTCACACAGTGGTATAAACACAGAGGTATGTGCAGATATACAGGCTTTCCATGCATGCAGCCGCAACATCCATATTCATATCTTAAAATAGTGTAATGTATTGTGGGTTTTGTGTACACAGTTTTCTACAACAATTAGTGCTGTCTGTGCACATAAACATATATACCCATACAGCCACACGGAATGCCAGGTGTAACAGTTACAAGCATTTATGAAGCACCAACAAGTTCCATAGTGCTGTACAAAGGGAGAAACAGAACAACAAATATACATATACTTTACACACACAGAACAGTAGGAGAGAGGACCCTGCTCAAGAGCTTACAATCTAAGAGGAGAGGGGTGAGGGTAAATTGAGAACCTGAAGTAACGGGGTGCTTGCGGGCTGGGTGGGAAGAAGGAGCAAGAAATGAACAATGGGGGATTATGGAGTGAGCTGATAGGATTCTCCAAAGTAACATGTTTTCAGCGATGTCTTGAAGGACTAGAGAGATGAGGAGAGTCTGATGTTGCAGGGGAGGGAGTTTCATAGAAAGGGGGGAGCTCGGGAGAAGTCTTGAAGGCCAGGAGTTAGGCTAGGGTCAGACGAACGCATTTTTCGCGTTGTCCGTGAAAAAAGTGTGTTCGAAAGAATGGACGTTTTTCACGGAATACGCGATAGCGGTCATACGATGCCCATGATTTTGTACGGTTATCAATAAAACCCTTTTTGTGTCTGGACGTTATGTTGGCCGGACATTAGCAGCGTCTGACGTCTCCTAATCACGCACACACGCCGCTAGTGGACACAGCGCACTCTGTACGTCAGTACTAGCGGTTTGACGTTCTCGAAAAAATGCGTTTGTTTGCCACTTGCGTTGCGCGGCCGCACTTTCGTGCCGTTCTTTGTATGCTGCCTGGCATTGGACGTCATTTGCTGCTAGCACAGGCGTTATTAACTGCGGCTAAACGCACGTTAATACTGCGTTCGTCTGACCCTAGCCTTAGGGGTGCAGGTACGTGGAGCTGATAGCATCAGATCATTGGCAGAGCAAAGTGGTCGGGATGGGATGTAACGGCTAATAAGGGAGGAGATGTAGGCTGGGGCGCGGTTATGGAGAGCTTAGTATTTGAGCACCAGCATTTTGAAATGGATTCTAAAGAAAACAGGGAGCCAGTGTAGAGATTGAAAGAGGGGTGAGGTGTGAGAGGTGCGGGAGGTGAGGTGGATGAGCCTGGCACAGGCATTCATTACAGACTGCAGAGGGAGAATCTGGGATCTTTTAAGGCCAGAGAGAAGGAGGTTACAGTAGTCAAGGCGGGAGATAATAAGAGCTTGGATGAGCATTTTAGCAGAGTCCTGATTAAGAAAAGGATGGATGCGTGCAATGTTTTTTAGGTGGAAGTAGCAAGTAACCAAATGGTGTAAAAAAGTACAACATTCTCCGTAATGGAAATACTCAACAACATCAATAATACAAATAACGAAACAAAAGAAAGGTATATAGTGTAGTAAGTCAAATACTTCTAAGTAGTGCTTCTGTTTGACTGAGTGGCGTCATGATGCATGGTACAAATATATACAGTTCTGATCAGAAGGTACCGGCTGGGTGGAGTAGAGGTAAAATCACTGCTCTGCGTGGAGAGAGCCTGTGGAGTCATGGGTTCGATCCCAGCAAGCAACCTCTCCAGTAAGTGCCCTTGGGCAAGACACCTAATGGTACATACTCGCCACCCAGGACATACTTGAAAATGAGAGAAATCTCAATGTATCCTTCCTGGTAAAATCCTTTCTCAAAAAAAAATGAGTCACTCGCATACTGCTGAGCCCTTCATCAAACAACTGACAAAGTGCTCAGCAATACGTGAGCGTCCCTTTACCCTCCAATTGCTAGAACTGTATATATATGCACCATGACGCCACTCAGTAAAACAGAAGCACCGTTGTACACATGCATTGTTGTAAATACGGATACCAATATAGACAGGCAGACCTACGCAAGGAGCAGTGTGCACTCGCTCTTACTTCCAAAGAATTAGGAAGTGAAATGTTCCTCTCTCCTGAAGATGTTCTTAGCTACATACCATGAAATCCTGTTATCTGACATATATCTCATCTATATAAACAGTTATCTCGTTACTTAAACAGACACACTGATACTCATGTATATTCCAATATGTAAACAGGTGCGGCTTCCTATACACAGATCCATATACAGGGGAATTCGTTAAGGAAAATGTAGAGTAAAGCAGTGAAAACGAAGCAATCGCTATGGAAACTGTTTGGCCCAGCCATTATATTAATGGTCATTCTGCTGGAAAATGATCATAAAATGCCATTTTGTCTCAAACGATGTGAGAAGTATTTGTTTTATCCTCCACAAATGGGTTAAATATACATGTATCCTCACACTCAGATCGTTGACTGCATGCTGAAAGAAGTGCATGGTCAGCTCTGACTGGTTTTCTGTTGACCTGCGATTGGGCCTAAATTATTAACCCCTCTTTGTGCATTAACAAATACACTTCTCAAGGTGATTAAAATCAATATTTAATGCCAACTCAAAACAGCACGGTATGGTCTGCTTAAATGATCCCTTAGTGAGAAAAAAAACAACAAACCTCTTTTTTTCACGTGAAAATTATCCCTTAAATGAGTTTTCATGGTGATTACTCCCCTTTTTACAACTTCATCCTACTTTTTTATAAGCAAGACCTTAATAGTCGTCTCTGGCAGACGTGTGTTGTGTTATTAATAATGCTGTTACATCAACATAAACACTGTCACTAATGGAAAAGTGATGCACGCTTTTAACAGAGGAGAAACGTTGAAATATACACACAGACACACTCTGACATACACAATGGGACACAGACGTCATCAGGTTTAGTATAACAGATACACACAGACACACCATAACGCAGACACATTGACAAAGTACTGAAAAGCGATGTACATTCATATTGTAACTCAGAAATGAAAAGACAATCTAATATGGAATCTTGCAGAAACATTGTACTAAAAACAAACAACATACAGCACAGACATGAAGATGTCATCATCAACCCCAACCACATATAGATACAATATAACAACCACTTACTGTATGTAGCCACTCTATAACACGTCACCTACAGACACAGTTCAACACACAGATATACCATTCCAGAGATACGTAGAGACAAAGACATTAAAGGGACACTACCACCAAAAAATGAAATTATTTATTGTGTTTATTTGATGTTGCTGATATCTTACATGTGCTTTGTTTTTATCTTGTTTGTTTAGGTAAGAAAATATTTTACTCTGTATGTGTCACTGGGTGGATACATTGTGTGAACTTTGTGTTGTACACTGCCAACACCCCTCCACAGTATCTTTACATCACTTGCTCCTCACTGTGTGGTATTGGGCCTAGAAAGGAGTAAATTGGTCAGAGGTTCAAAACCTGATTGAAAGTATAGCATTGTGTGGGATGTATGCAAAGGAAAGGACATCACCAGGGGCTAGATTAAAAGTCTTTTAAACTCCTTGTCATATGTCATCCAACTGTGATCTACTATGTGGCATGTCTATGTGGCATCTTATGTGGCATAGACAGCACAATAGACCCCATGCAGCCTTATCTAAACACTCCCTCTTTCACCCAATTGCCTCTTCACTACCGTAGAAGCTAAACCACAGCTATAAAGTAGAACATTTACTTAGAGATTGGTAAATGGTGTATCATGAGAAAGATTCACAAAACGGAAACAGGAGATAAAAACTAACTTTAATTCTCCTTTTTACATGAAGTTACTTCAAACAAAGAAAAAAACAGCAGCATGTGTTTTATAAGGTGTTTTATAAGGTGTTTTTTTTTGTAATGCACAAGTAATCTAGTTACAGCTTATGTTAGTGGTAGGATTCCTTTAACCCATTAACACCACAGGGCATACTATGACATCTGCGCGGTGGGTAGACCTTGAAGATGAGTACGCCTCAGTGACTTCAATGGGCCGCCTCGGCCCTTACCCGCAGCCAGCGTGCGCCGCACACCTTTGGCTGCAGAGAGACAGACTGAACTTAGGCCGTCCCCTTGCAGCCAATGATGTGAGTCGCGTGTCGGCTGCGTGGTGGGCCAAATCAGAGACCCGCAGCGGCACCTGGCGGTGAGGTGTACCAGTACACCTTGCCGCCGTTAACCCCCTCCTGATGGACGATGCCCATCTGTCATGGGAGTCATCCATGGTGTGAGGAGAAAAGTGAAAGTCACTACACCCCACATTGCAGCAATATATATATAACGAATGTACCACTAATGACCGTAACCCCAAGGAAAAAACTCAGCCATACAGTCGCTCTGAAAGCTTTAACCCTCTACTCCCACAAGAGTTGGAATGATTGTGTGTCCAATCACAAGACTGGGAATCCGTTATTACTTTATATTATCTTTATGTTAAACTCACTTGTATCTTGTTGCTACAGATATTTTGTTTTGTTACAGACATTGCGGCTTACAATATATCATGTGCGGTCTACTATAGCCTGTATGGGATGCATGTATCAGTTTTGCTCGCCTCCATTTTTCTTTTTCTGGATGTCTCATTCCAGATTGCGGACATGGGTTGGTTGTCCTCATTGACTTGTCGATGGGCATAATGAAAGCTTTTCATGGGCATTCTTTGGGTTTTAAACAGTGAGAATCAGTCTGGTACCAATATTTGTAATATTCATCGGAAGTCCACATTTACCTTGTGATGGTGCCGGCCTTATGGTCAATGCTCTGCACTTTGAAGTTGGCGATGTAGGCTGTCTTTTTGTGCAAGTGCATGTTTCTCTTCACTTTCCATTTAAGATGGGGGCACCTCTTTTATCCGCTGTACATTATTAGCTTTTGTTTCAGCCACACTAGGCTAACTTCATTTTCAGGTTTTGACTGCGACTCCAATTAAGACGGCGGACTTGTCATCTCGCGCTTGCTGGTGAGTGTCGGTTCCTTTACATATAATGGCGTGGAGGTTACGGCTCCGCCATGCTGCCGCAGTTCTTAACTACTTTCGGGTTTTTCAAGCAGTGGTTTTCCTCGGTCATCATTCCACTTTAGACATTTGCAGGTCTATTCACTAAAGGTGAAACTCAGGAGAATTAGCAGGAGAAGAGAACAATCTAGACCAAAGAGCCGATTTGGAAAGTGAGATAAATGGGAAAACATTTCAGGCTTGGCTATTTTGACCTAGAATTTTCACTTCTCCAGTCATTCACCTGAGTTTCACCTTTAGTGAATAGATCTTGTGACAGAGTGCTTGGTTAGGGTAACAGAATGTCTGGGAGAGTAATCGAGGGGAGCTATTTAGGACCCAGACTCCAGCATGGCCTCTATCGTCTCACACACTTGTTAATCAACAGGTAAATTATCAGGCTGCTGACTCCTGGAGAGAAGGGTTTTTAATCAGACTGCTGAGAGCAGGGCAGGGAGCAGTAACACTTCTAGGAAAAGCTGTGATTTTCTTTTGTTTATTAGAGTATGTTACCTGGATAGTCAGGATCGCTGTATGTTTAGTAAGTGCTCTAATTGAGCTAGGATTTTGTTTGTGTGTGGTTTTTAAATCACCTGCAATAGTGATTCAAGCCAAGTATGGCGTTTGTTTACACTGGAATAAAAAGATCTCTCATTTGCACAACTTCAAGTCTGCTGCTATTTATACCCTACAGCAGTGTTTCTCAACTCGGGTCCTCGGGACTCACTAACAGGCAAGGTTTGCCAGATATCTGAAGGACAGCTGAGGTGATATCATTTGCTGGTCAGTGATTGCAGGATTCAGTGTGCGTTTATTTATTAATTTATAAAGTATTTTACCAGGAAGGATACATTGAGATTTCTCTTGTTTTCAAGTATAAGTGATACTTAAAATCTGGCCTGTTAGTGGGTCCTGAGTAACGGAGTTGAGAAACACTGCCCTAGATGACCTTGTTGTTTGGCTGGAACCAAGCATCACGAGTGGTTGCTGTATCACAACCTGTATGTGGATCTAGGCCACATTTACAGACACATTATAACACTATCGCATGCAGACATTGGCCTACATTAACAATGCGCCATAGAGGGCACGATAGTAGATATCCGATTTGCGAAGAGAACCTCCAAAGTCACAATGTATCCCATATCCCTAATTGGCCAGCTAATCACTAGTGGGAACAACAGTCTGGAAAAAGAGACGGCTGGGTGGACACACTAGACATCCTTGCCAGAGTTCAGATGACTGCATGCACAATCTTACAGCAGGGAAACCATTATTACTTATGCTAGTTCTATGAGTTCTATGTGAAATTTACTTGAGTCTTCTTAAAGACAGTTTGTTTTGTGCTTTTGGCGACTTGCATGCCGAAAACTGACAACTGCTGTGTTTTCCGATTGAAATATCTGTCAGGTCTTCTTGTTCTGGATTGTGGAGATGGGTTTGCACGCCATGTTGTTCCCGCTGATGGGTTGAAAGCAGGCATTCGATGAGGTTCCTCAGTTTCCACTTCACATGTATGTCAGTACTTTCTGCTCTAGTTTTCTTGTTCTGGATTGTGGAGAACTGGAGATGGGTTTGCACGCCACGTTGTTTCCGCTGATGGGTGGAAAATAGGCATTCGATGGAGGTTCTTCAGTTTCCACATGACATGTCTGTCAGTACTTTCTACTCTAGTTTTTTTGTTCTGGATTGTGGAGATGGGTTTGCTCGCCACGTTGTTCCCGCTGATGGGTGGAACGTAGGCATTCGATGGAGGTTCCTCAGTTCCCACTCGATATGTCTGTCAGTTCTTTCTGTTCTAGCTGTCTTGTTCTGGATTGTGGAGATGGGTTTGCACGCCACGTTGTTCCCGCTGATGGGTGGAACGTAGGCATTCGATGGAGGTTCCTCAGTTTCCACTCGATATGTCTGTCAGTTCTTTCTGTTCTAGCTGTCTTGTTCTGGATTGTGGAGATGGGTTTGCACGCCACGTTGTTCCCGCTGATGGGTTGAAAGTAGGAATTCGATGGAGGTTCCTCAGTTATCTCAGAGTGGAGTCACAATATTCTTTATAGTGTACATTTGCCTTGTTAAGGTGCCGGCCTCGCGGACAAGACTCAGCACTTTAGAGTTGGCAACTTGGACATTTGTTGGCCGACTTGCGTGTTTTTTGCATGATCGTATTGTTTTGTATGTGTGTTTTTTTTCCGCTTTTGTTTCACCCTCATTAGAATGATTTCAGTTTCTGTGTTCCAACCACGACTCTATTTTGGGTGGCACAAATGTCAACTTGCATCCGCAGTAGAGTGGGGGTTGCTGTACTTACAATGGCGGGAAGATTGCAGCACCACTGCGTGCCCAACGTTCATACGAGTTTGCGATTTTTTTCCAGCTGAGATTTACCTGCTGGAACGCTCGGCTCTGCCATTTCATACATTTCGAGCGGCAGCAAATGAAGGTAAATGTCACTTATAGAAGCACTATACCATAGGCACATGTAGACATGTTATAACACAGAGACATACAGGTACAATACAACATGGACAGACATAGACACGCTATAAGAAAGCCACGATACAAGACATATAGACAAGCAACCGTGACGGTCATCGTGAACATCACTCACATAGGTTTGGAGTAAAACTAGAAGAATCGTCTCTTTATCTGATGCTTGTCAGTGCATCCACTGACACTTGGAAGATAAAACAGAAAATAGACAGGCTGGAATGAGGAATTGATTACACTGTACACATTTATCCAACCCCCTTTTCCATGCAGGCTGTTGAAGTGGTGAGGTGGCAACGTCTGTTTTCTCCTTCTACATATAGAGAAAAAAAAAATATGCATTCTTTTCTTTTCTGTCATGCTTCAAAAATTAAAGACACATCTCTACTCTGGCCAGGTTCCAGCCATGAAAGAGGGAAAAAAAAAAATTCAGGGAGGGACAGAAAAATGCTCGTGCAACGTGTCTGCGTGGATGTGTGGGGCTGAACTCGGCTATATCTGGATGGGATTTCTAGGATGTGCTGTGGTTCTAATTACACTTTATAGGATCACACAATAGTCAGAGCGAATATCACCATCCCCCCCAAAATCCAACGTGTCACAAAGGGGGGGAAGACCGAAGTCTCTCGCACCGTTTTCTGTCTAAAAACTAGTGTTTTAGGATTTACCTATCTGTCTGTCTCTCAATCGAACAAAACAGAATTATTAATGTTTAAAAAATGTATTTCATTAAATTTATTCACTCGTATCATTCTGTCTTCTTACTGGTTTGTCATC